>MJUU01051563.1:3438-23315 GCA_002080025.1 Modiolus philippinarum | reverse complement strand
AACAACTCTTTGGTGTTCTTTTTGAAGTATATTGTTTTCAGATTCCAATTCCTTACATCTTAAAAATTAGGAAAACTGTTTCCTCAATATACATGTATGTGGTCTATACTGCTACTCATAAAGATGCTTGATCTAAGGCAAAGTGGGGGTAAATTGTATTGTGCAACATGCCACACTACCTCATTTAGTTTTTATTTATTTTTCATAGTACAAAGGGCCTATGAGTGTTCTTTTTGTTTTAGGTCATCTGATCAAATGACACCGTGTGAACATTATTACTATTTGGTGTCACCACCTGGTGTCTGTTCTTCATTCAATGTCTGTCAGCTTTTAATATTTTTATCATTTCTTTTGAAAACAAATGGGCCCAATTCAACCAAACAAGAATGATTTATTGAAGGTCTTGTTCAAAACTTTCACACATATATAAATTGCAGTTTTAAGAAATATACTGTATATGTAGAGTACAAAGTTTACTTGTATTTGGCATGAAAAAGTCCGAAATTCGCTCTGAAGCTTCTATTGTTCCTGTTTCTAAACCTCAGACAAAGAAATCTCATAATTGAATCATATTTTGTTTAATACCTGTGCTACTTGTACTGCTTGGTTACTGTTTAAATCCCACATCTTTACTGTTTTGTCTACTGATGCTGTAAATACTTTAGTACCATCCTGTAATTATACCATATTTGTACGAGTACAAAATTCTTATATTATTTGCATATTAGGAAATATGCTGACATGATTGGTTGAATTAACTTGTGGTAGCAATTTCTGAAGTCTTTTATTTTTCGATAGACAACATTGACCAAACTACTTTTAAGTTCACCTTTCTAAATTCATACGCCAAGACAATCACTTAAAACAAAACCTGTGATTGGCATAATTAAAATAAGAATTTAATTACTTGTCATCAAAGTAAAAGAATTATAGGAATTAAACACTGTTTGAAAGGAATTTATTGGAGTATAAACAGGACCAAGTCACTCACAAACATATAATAAAAGGCCGAGTTTGTGAGTGACTTAATTCGTCTCGTTTCTACTCCAATAAAAGACTTTTATAATATGTTTGTGAGTGACTTGGTCCCGTTTATACTGCAATTAATTCCCTTAAAACAGTGTTTAATCTTACAAGAACAAACCATTCAATATATGGAGGGAAATTCAAATGTCAAATCTTCTGACAGATAAATAAGTACAGTTAGCTAGTCTCAATGGGACCTCGAAATGTCAACAGAGTTCTGTTAAGACAGGGTTCTGTTGAGATAGGATTTTAATGTTGACAGAGTTCTGTTGAGATAGGATTATAATGTTGACAGAGTTCTGTTGAGATAGGATTATAATGTTGACAGGGTTCTGTTGAGATAGGATTGGATTATAATGTTGACAGGGTTCTGTTTAGATAGGATTATAATATTGATAGACTTCTGTTTAGATAGGATAATAATGTTGACAGAGTTCTGTTGAGACAGGATTATGTTGACAGGGTTCTGTTTAGATAAATTATAATGTTTCTAGGGTTCTGTTTAGATAGGATTATAATGTTGATAGACTTCTGTTTAGATAGGATAATAATGTTGACAGAGTTCTGTTGAGATAGGATTATGTTGACAGGGTTCTGTTTAGATAAATTATGATGTTGACAGGGTTCTGTTTAGATAGGATTATAATGTTGATAGAGTTCTGTTTTGATAGGATTATAACATTGACAGGGTTCTGTTTCGATAGATTTGCTATGTTGACAAGGTTCTGTTTTGTGAGGTTTGCAGTGTTAACAGGGTTCTGTTTACTTTAGATAAGTTTAAAGCTTTGAAAGATTTCTACTTGACTGTTTTTTTTTTCTTTTGACAGGGGTCTGTTTAGACAGGTTTGCAGTTTTTTAAATGGCTCTGTTTAGATAGGTTTGTAGTTTTGACTAAGGTCTGTTCATGCAGGTTTGCAGTTTTGAAAGGTGTCTGTCTACTACGGATATATAAGTTGAAAGGGTTCTGTTTAGATAGGTTTCAATATTGATATGGTTCTGTTGATAGGGTTCTGTTTAGATAGGTTTCAATGTTGATATGGTTCTGTTGATAGGGTTCTGTTAAATTAAGAAATAAAACATGGCCGCCATACTATATTGTCATTATAACATGGGCTTGAGTTGTTTTTGCAAGTATTTTATCCCAAACGTTAACGAGGGGTAAAATATGCAAAAACAACGAAAGCCCATGTTATAATGACAATATAGTATTTGGCGGGTATGATTTATTTCGATTCTAATATGGAAATTTCACCCATTTTATACCCGAAGCGAGCAGCGACTATCTAATGGTTCCGTAACATTTTGATTTTGATAAACAAACTCGCTGACAAAACACTTTCCACAAATACAATAAAAACTTACTTTTGTTTAATTTAATTGCTATTTTAACTGTAGAAAATGCCTCAAGTCCTTTTAATCTCCATTTAAACTTTCCAACCGACGCTGCTGACGAACCGGACATTACGATTTTATTTGTGACGTCACAAGTAGGAAAATTAAAGTTTGTCCCGAACATTGCCTTTTCAAGTAGAAAAAAAATTCCATAATGAATTTCGGAAACAAATTTAATTAAAAATTTGTTGGTGGATGGTAGATTTTGACAGTTGAAATGAAAAATAGATTCAAAATATACAACAGAAACTATGCATCTTTTGCGCATGTGCTAAGAGTGTTATATTGGTATTATAACATGACTCTATTTACAAAGCTAATACAGGAAGCCATATTAGAATTAGGTTTCAATGTTGATAGGGTTCTGTTGATAGGGTTCTGTTTAGATAGGTTTCAATGTTGATATGGTTCTGTTGATAGGGTTCTGTTTAGATAGGTTTCAATGTTGATAGGGTTCTGTTGATAGGGTTCTGTTTAGATAGGTTTCAATGTTGATATGGTTCTGTTGATAGGGTTCTGTTTAGATAGGTTTCAATGTTGATATGGTTCTGTTTCTGTTTAACTGCAAAAAATCAAAATAAGTAAATTCATGTAACTGTCATAATATAGAAGAACTGAATGCATCATTTTCTAATTCAATGTAAATATATGTAAATTGAGTGGGACCATAAGAACACCAATATAAGTTTATTGCAAGAAATAATGAAAACCTACATCAGTCCAGTCACAGTCTAATACAGGTCCTGTGTGCGTTTGTTGTGCTTTTGGAATTGTCTGCCCTTGGTGTGTCACTTCCCAGCATCTCACCTAAAATCAACATGAGATTGACAAAAGTATATTATGAATTCTTTTTCATGTAAATTATGTAAAACATTTTTTTGATAAACAAGATGTGTTTGTGAAACACTACATATGACCCCAGTTGTGACCTTGACGTTTGACCTGACCTAATTTTTTTTCACATTTGTGTTCCTCTTGACTAGACATATACACTTGCCAAATATGCAAAAGTTAAAGTTTCCGATGCACAGACAAACAGACAGACAGGACAAATGCCCCTATCCTCAATCTGGGGGGGGGGCATAAATTTTTTTTATTGTTATTATTATTATCATAATGACACAATCAACATTAACAAGTCTTGTCGCACAGATTTTCTAATGTTACAACTTATGCCAATGTAATGAACGTTAAATAAACTTATCTTATTTGTATAAGAATTTTGGGTACTCATTATACTTTCAGCACGTCTTAGCAACTTACCATGATGTCAATAATGCATAATATATTTTCTCATGTAAAATTCTTATCTTGCCCATGGGCTGAAAAAAGTTATCTCAGTTGGCTAGAGATAGGAACTAGCTTTGTCTCAAATGTGAGTAATCTAAGTCATTAATTAACTGTGTGAAAAAGTTGGATTACTTGATCAGGCTACAGCTTGTGAAAACACTGATATATTCAGTTAAGAATGATTGAGGGTCTGGACCTGTATTTAGATATGGAATAAACCAGCCTCCATATACACTCAAACACTTGTCAAAATCAAGTGCCTAGGATAACTGTTACATGCTGTACTAGCTGCTTTTGAAAAATTTAAGTGATCACTTTTGCATGACTCAGGGACAGACAGATCATCTGGGTGTGGGAAGGGAATGATCTCAAAGACACAACCACACATGAAATATTAAGTGGATAACTACTAGTACAGGCTGTTTTAACTGCTTGAAAAAATCATCACTTGATTTCTCCTGAGCATGACTGGGGGTCAAGGCAATAATTCAATGTAGGATCAGACATGCTTCATTTACACTAAACCCCTTGTAAAAATCAAGTGAATTGGATAAGTGATACAGGCTGTACTAGTTGTTTGCCAAAAAACAAGAATATGTGTCTTAACGGACACAATGCCCCGCCTCACAACTATTTTGAACAATGCTATATTTCGTGATCAGGCATGAAGTTGGTTGCATGGATATATTTTTTGATGATTTCTGTTTAATTATACCCAATGAGTATTTAATTTAATGGGTGTTTAATGATAATAGCTTACATCCTTCACAGAAAAGAAACTTAATCCTATGGATAAACCTCAAACCATCCCCTTTCTTCATGAACAGTGAAGCATGATGTTGGTGGCATGGGTAAATTTTTATTATTATTTTTCTTTAATCATACCCTAATGTGTATTTATATAAAGTTTCATGATAATAGCATACATCCTTCACAGAAAAAAAAACCAACCTGAGGGTAAACCTCAGAATACCCCCTTTTTCCATGATCAGTGAAGCATGAAGTTGGTGGCTTGGATAAATTTTTATAATGATTTTTGTTTATTCACAACCTAACGAGTATTTATGTAAAGTTTCATGACAATAGCATACATCCTTCACAGAAAAAAAAAACTTCAACCTAAGAGTAAACCTCAGAATACCCCTCTTTTTTCAATGATCATTGAAGCATGAAGTTGGTAGAAAGGATAAATTTTTATTATGATTTTTGTTTAATTATACCCTAATGAGTATTTATATAAAAGTTCATGATAATAGCATACATCCTTCACAGAAAAAAACTTCAACCTGAGGGTAAACCTCAGAATACCCCCTTTTTCCATGATCAGTGAAGCATGAAGTTGGTGGCTTGGATAAATTTTTATTATGATTTTTGTTTATTCACAATCTAATGAGTATTTATGTAAAGTTTCATGATAATAGCATACATCCTTCACAGAAAAAAAACTTAAACCGCAGGGTAAACCTGACTTGGGACGGACGAACAGACGGTCATACTCGAACACTATATGCCCCCTACTATCGTAGGCAGGGCATAAAAATGGTAATGGCTCATACATGACTTCAGTACTGCCATGTCTCACGCATTAGGCGTGAGAGTCACGCATTTTCATCTTAAATTTCAGCAAATTCCTTTGATCTTTTTTATTTTCCCTTTGATCTTTATAAATTTTTAGAAATCTCACACATTTTGCTTCCCAAAACTTGGCAGCCCTGCGACTTGGCGAGTCCATCATTGGAACATGTATGTAATGATAACAATGCAACTGTCAAATATCAAGTGACTTTGACTACTGATCTTACAAACATTATTGAAAATTGAAAATCATGGAACAACATTATTTCCAACAAAATCTTCTTTACTTGGAACACCCTCTCTCAATAACTCTAGAAAGTTAAGGTTCTATCATGCCATTATTCCAATAGACAATGAAGTTTTCAAGTTCATCGTTGACAACAATATCTAAAACTATTAATCAATCTCTATTTGATACTTGGTAATAGGTTGAAATTTACTTTCAGTACAGTTTCTAGTTCGATTAAGAAGCCCTGGACAAATGCACAGACACGATAGAAAAATTCTGCCCGTGTTAGATGAATTGAAGCTGACAGTGCATCTGGAGGACTCTAATACTTACATTGTTATCCCAGCTTCCAGCAATCATGAAATTGGATGTGCCTGTGGACATAAGATTTAACTTGATACATCTGACACCATATCTTGAGGACTCTAATACTTACATTGTTATCCCAGCTACCAGCAATCAGGAAATTGGATGTGCCTGTGGACACAGGACTGAACTTGATACAGCTGACACCATATCTGGAGGACTCTAATACTTACATTGTTATCCCAACTTCCAGCAATCAGGAAATTGGATGTGCCTGTAGATGTCAGACTAAACTTGATACAGCTTACACCTTATCTTGAAGACTCCTATACTTACATTATTATCCAAGCTACCAGCAATCAGGAAATTGGATGTGCCTGTGGATGTTGTACTTAACTTGATACAACTGACACCGTATCTGGAGGACTCTAGTGCTTACATTGTTATCCTAACTTTCAGCAATCAGGAAATTGGATGTGCCTGCAGACGTAGGAATAGTCTTGATACAGCACACGCCGTATCTTGATGACTCTTATACTTACATTATTATCTCAGCTACCAGCAATCAGGAAATTGGATGTGTCTGTGGACGAGCACTGAACTTGATACAGCTGACACAATATCTGGAGGACTCTTATACTTATATTGTTATCCCAGCTACCAGCAATCACTACATTGGATGTGCCTATGGACGTTGGACTTGACTTGATACAACTGACACCATATCTGGAGGACTCTAATACTTATATTGACATCCTAGCTACCAGCGATTAGGAAATTGGATGTGTCTGTGGACGTATGAGTGAACTTGATATACAGCTGACACTGTATCTGGAGGACTCTAATACTTACATTGTTATCCCAACTTACAGCAATCAGGAAATTGGATGTGCCTGTGGAGGTAGGACTGAACTTGATACAGCTGACACCATATCTGGAGGACTCTTATACTTACATTGTTATCCCAGCTACCAGCAATAAGGAAATTGGATGTGCCTGTGGAGGTAGGACTGAACTTGATAAAGCTCACACCATATCTGGAAGACTCTTATACTTACATTGTTATCCCAGCTACCAGCAATAAGGAAATTGGATGTGTCTGTGGAGGTAGGACTGAACTTGATACAGCTGACACCATATCTGGAGGACTCTTATACTTACATTGTTATCCCAACTTCCAGCAATCAGAAAATTGGATGTGCCTGTGGAGGTAGGACTGAACTTGATAAAGCTCACACCATATCTGGAGGACTCTTATACTTACATTGTTATCCCAGCTACCAGCAATAAGGAAATTGGATGTGTCTGTGGAGGTAGGACTGAACTTGATACAGCTGACACCATATCTGGAGGACTCTTATACTTACATTGTTATCCAAGCTACCAGCAATCAGGGAATTGGATATGCCTGTGGAGGTAGGACTGAACTTGATAGAGCTGACCCATATCTGGAGGACTCTTATACTTACATTGTTATCCCAGCTACCAGCAATCAGGAAATTGGATGTGCCTGTGGACGTAGGACTAAACTTGATACAGCTTACACTGTCATCTGGAGGACTCTGTACCTGAAATGTGTAAAATATGCATCATTAAAAATACTTGATTCAAAGCTGTATACAAAATATAAATTGCTTCCAAAAAATTTTTCTCATTATCTGTTAGACTGAAAGTAATTGGTAGATTTTCATCCCTGTCCGCCCAAAGAAAATCGACCAACCCCACATTAATTTATTTTTTTAACAAATCCAGGGTGTCTTAATTCTGGTATTTTAATTATGGTCCACATCTGATATATGTTTCTGTTTATTGACAATTTGGCATACAGCCATTTCCGGTAGTTGACAAAAATAGTTTTTCGCTGTCATGAGAGTTGTTGCCAACAAAAGTAAGAAGAAAAGCTGGTTTGCTTCATATTTCAACAATTCGAAGACAATATTTGACAACTACGATGGCCTCGTTTCGGGTGTTATAAACAAGAAATCTTTAGTGACCCAGTTGCTTACAGCTAGAATGATGTCATTCATCGGAGAAAACATTGCTATTGCTTTTATAGCACACATTTTCTACATAAGAAAAATTAATTATACAAAAGAAATTCCACCCATGTGCCCCATATTTTTTCATTGGCTCAGATGAAAATCTACCTATTACATTGTAAGTTTAATTGGCCTTACTATTGAAATCTTATTACCCTGCATTGCAATGCAACTTAGTGGTCCTTAGTGATGCTCTACAATATTACAATTTTAATTCTCATGGTCAAAGAACACCCATATAAACAGGGGAAAAATAAAAACTGTTTTTTTTCCTGCATAATATTTAAAGGACCAACATCAATATTGAACATCGAAAATCATACTGATTTCATCTGACAACAACTGTGATTGGGAAATATATACATAACAAGACAAGAAAATGTAATAAATTAACAAATGGGATGGGGCAGGTGCAGTGTAATGGTATTTTAGAATTCTGCCAAAGATAATATGTAAAGGTTTTTGACCTGGTGTCTCACCTGCTCTATTCAGTTAAACTGGACTATTCAGAAAAGTGTTATAAATATATTTCATTAAAAAAATATAGCCAGATAACTGATTCCACTGAAATCTATTAAAATTATCATTGCTAGGTAGACTTTCAAACAACAACTGGTCTTTTGATATTACCAAAGATCTGAATAAAATATTATTCAAATCTAACCATTGAAAATTGTTTCAACTAAAACTGGACCAAAAAGCATGATTAATAACAAGAATTCCAAAAAATTTCTTGTCTTTGAGAGCTTAAGTAAATTAACTATAAATTGTGGCCATATTTTTGAATGCTTGTTTTCAGAATTATATCTCTTTATGAACAAATGCCTAAAATATCATGAATTGTTCATCTTGGACATTTTCAGGAAATTTCCCAAAGGCAAAGTTAGAACTGGAATGAAATTCTGAAAGTTTTTTGCGCATCTATGGAATACATGCAACAATTCTACCCCAAAGAGTTGTCAGAAGACAAAATAGCTCGCCGGGGATTCCAGTAACCTCAATGCACAATAAATTTGAAAGTAATAGAAAGCTTTCTTCACAAGAAAGTCACATATCAAATATAAACACCCTATCAATAAACAACTTAATTCTAGAAGCAAAGTTAAAGTTTTTAAAAAATTGCCCTCAGGGCAAGGTCAAGGTCAAAATGTCTACAAATATGGTACCATTAGAAAGTTCTCATCAAAAGAATGTCACATACAAAATATGAAGACCCTACCACTAAACAACTTAATTCTAGAAGCAAAGTTTAAGTTTTTTAAAAATTGCCTTCAGTGAAAGGTCAAGGTCAAAATGTCTACAAATATGGTACCACAAGAAAGCTCTCACCATAAGGAAGTTACATACAAAATATAAACACCCTACCACTAAAGGACTACCTTCTAAAGGCAAGGTTAAAGTTTTTTACAAATTGCCCTCAGGGCAAGGTCAAGGTCAAAATGTCTACAAGTATAGTACCAGAAGAAAGCTCTCATCATAAGCAAGTTACATACCAAATATGAACACCCTACAACTAAAAGCCTACCTTCTGGAGGCAAGATTAAAGTTTTTTTTTAAATTTCCCTCAGGGCAAGGTCAAGGTCAAATGTCTACAAATATGGTACCACTAGAAAGCACTCATCATAAGGAAGTTACATATCAAATATAAACACCCTACCGCTAAAAGCCTACCTTCTATAGGCAAGGTTAAAGTTTTTAAAAAATTGCCCTCAGGGCAAGTTCAAGGTCAAAATATCTACAAGTATGGTACCAGAAGAAAGCTCTCATCATAAGGAAGTTACATACCAAATATGAACACCCTACCACTAAAAGCCTACCTTCTAGAGGCAAGGTTAAAAAAATTTTAAAATTGCCCTAAGAGCAAGGTCAAGGTCAAAATGTCTACAAGTATAGTACCAGAAGAAAGCTCTCATCACAAGTAAGTCACATACCAAATATCAACATCCTAGCTTTTCGGGTCTCAATTCCACAAGTCAGGTTAAAGTTTTGCTGACGCCGACACCAGGGTATGACAATAGCTCTCCAGACATTCGTCCCGGCGAGCTAAAAATTGAACTCCTGAATCCCACATTTTGTTTAGACATTTTTGATATATGAACCTACAGAAAAAAACTAGAAGTGTCGCCGAATGGCAGCCAGGTATACCCCCGCTAATTGACCCTGAATCAATATGGCAAGTGGAATTTTAAGTGTATGTGGCCATTCAAAGTTAATGGTTAGATTCTCAGGCCATTTTTCATAAAAAATGATGAGGCAGGGATGGAGATGATTTTAATTTTTATTTGCTCCAAAACATAATGAGGCATCTTTTTACATTGCTGCAATCTCAAACAAGATGTGTTTGTGAAACACTACATATGCCCCAGAATCTACAGTAAAATATATCAAATTGCCCAATTTAACCCCTTTTTGAATTCTGTGACCTTGACCTTTGACCTAATTTTTTTTGCATGTTTATGTTCCTCTTGATAAGACCTATACACTTACCAAGTATTAAAAGTCTGTCTCACATAGTTTCAAAAGTTGTTGATTACCATAAAAACACCCAATTCAAAATATTCTGAAACAGATGAACCCCTACTGGGCCTCTTGTTTATTGAAATGGTTTTAGTTGTTAAATGTATCTGTTTAAGCATGCTAAAAGAAACCTACAGAAAAATACTGCATCAAGATCCGACAAAAATTTTAAAATCATTTTTTCTGTTTGTCCCCTTTGGGCCTCTTGTTTCTCAGTACCTCAAATCTGTCGCATACAGTTGTGCAACTTTATTAGCAATAACATAAAACAAACCCTGTCTCAATAGGATAAATAATAAGGATTATACAGTCAAATATGTGAAAACAGCCAATTTCACCCCTTTTTGACCTCTGTGACCTTGACCTCTGTGACCTTGACCTGACCTAATTTTTTGGGGCATATTTATGTTCCTCTTGATTAGATCTATACACTTTCCAAGTATGAAAAGTCTACCATACATAGTTCAAAAGTTATAGACAAGGTTAAAGTTTCGGATGCAGACAAACAGACAGACAGACAGGACAAAAACAATATGCCCCCCGATCCTGAATCTGGGGGCATAAAAAAGTAAAGAGGCAGGTATTTTTTTTTTATTTATCTAAAATAAGGCACAGTTATAAGTGTTGTGGCAGGTGCCCAAAAGCTAATTTTTATCTAGCCTGGGTAAAAATTCACTGATGCAAATGTGTATTGGTTACTACTAAATATGTATCCATTTACAAATTATCATCCATCTATGGCATGCTGTTGGTGCTGAGACTTAAATGAACTTGTGATACAATAATGAATCTAATTGAATATTGTGTTAAAATTTCATTGATGTTGAATATGATTTGAGAAAGTTATTGAAGTTTATAAAAAGTTTAACATTTGAGTAAATCAAATTTTGACAACACTAATCTATGGTATGGTCACTATGTTTTGCCTTCATGACATATGTAACAGACAACACAAAAAGGAATCTCTAATTTGGCAATAATGGATCTAACCTACAAATGTACTAAGTCAGGATTTTTTTAAGTCATGACCATACATTTTGTATTACTTCTCATTTATGCATTTAATTTATTTGAGTACTCTACCTCTACATCTTTCATTGCGTTAGTATTTGTGCTGGTTGTACTACTGAAAGCTGATGTACCACCAAATATACTCATTTTATGATAATCCTACAAAACAAAAATAATAAGATTAAGTAATGTAGAAAACTAAAAGTGTCAGAACATCCTGTCTGCAACCAATAAGAAACCCTACAAAAATCAAAGAATAATGATATGCGCTTTCTCATGCAATTTAGTCTCTTTTATTGGGAAATACACATACCCAACACTTTTTCATTTGGTAACTATAACATGCAACTTGTGTATTTTGTTTCATATATATCTAAAATAAATGATTTAGTACAGGTTTATACTGTAAACCAATTTATTTTCACAGCTCTAATAATGTTCGCGTTTTTCCATCTGGAAACAATTTCTTTGAGATTAACATTGCTAATTGCTTGGTCAGACATCTCTTCACATCCATCATTACTAAAATTTTTTAAAATAGAATTGTCACTCTTAAAGTTTTGTTCGCAATCAAATAATGTTGGTATTACGATAAATTTAAAAGATGCTCGAATAGTTTATACAATGTGTCATTACAAACCTGTACTAGTTCATTCAAATAAGTAAACAAAAGGTTAATCAAGTTGTTATCAGGGTTGGGTTCAATTATTTTCAAAAGTAATTAAATACTTGCAATTACATTGCATTTTTCACCAATCACATTACATCGCAAATACAGTGATTTTTGAAAAGTATGTGTATTTGCTTTTTTCAGATACCTTGAAAAAGTAATTGAATACATTGCAAATACATTTTAAGAAAGATATTCATCATCAAATTTATCGTGTAACAATAAACTCTGTCTAACGTAATATTATTGCCGCAGTCTACTGTAGTTCTAAATTATAGAACGACTATGTATTAACATTTTCTTTGTAGATTGCATGGTCCGTATCAAGGTCCTTAGGCAGTCTGTAAATCTAATGCAGCCCAATACACAAGTTTCTATTACTTTTATTTCATTGAACCACCAGTCAAACACTTAATGTTAATTTTAATGTTTTCCTCTTTTTTTAATTGTCGGCAATTTACGAAAATAATTAAATAAAAGTAAAAATGAAATTGGAAAACAAAGACATGAAATGTGAGATTACTTATTTCTGACTTTCTGAAACTGATTAATATTCAAAACAATGACAGATTTTTTTTCTTATCTTTCTCGGGTGACAGGTTGAAAAAAATTGGATCGGATCTCAATACAGCCCGCACAAGCGATACAGCCTGCTCAGAGTATTTTTGGGGCTGTATGTTGAAATACAGTATACCATGTGACAGTAATTGAACCAATTGAATTATTTGTAACAGAAGTGATTTGAAATTTTTTTTTAATTGATTAACTTGTTCTCGTCCTGATATAGCTGAAATATTGCTCATTGGACGTTAAACTCTAACTAATCAATCAATCAATCAACCTAACATGGCAAAAGTTGTTCCATCCTGAACATAGTTCTTAACACTGTTCATATTGACATACTAACAATTACATTTTTCATGATTATATGTGAAAATATTTTCTGATATACATTGGTGTATAACATAAACAATGATAAATAAATTTGAGTTAAAAATAAATTTGAATTTAAGTAATAAATTTCTTTTGTATATTAGCATTTTCAGTATAAAAACTGTCACCATATGGATAGTACCCTTCACAAATTTTTGCTGATAACAAACAAACTGTTTGATCCGTTATTGTGCATTTGTAGGAAAGCTGTTGAAAATCTTAATGTTCATTTTCATATTCTAAATTCATGATTGTCTGAAAATTAGAAAAAGTAACTTGTCTTAGCATTGGGACTTTGGTCGATTTCCTTCTTTCCATCACAGATACATGTAATTACACTACTTTATTCGTGGATATAAACTTTTGCCACTTTCTACCTCGAATGCTTATAGCATGCTTAAATAAATTGGTTTAAGTATTCTCTTGTGGTAGTGTCATAAGTATGGAACTTCAAGTTGAGAAAATCAACCTCACAGAACTTCAAGATATATCCTTGTCAAGGTGTTTGACTACCAGTATTTGGGTATTGTTTTCAAACCAAAAGGGCTTTTTGCCACAGGCACTTGTTTTATAATAGTGCCTGTGCTTTTTGTTTCGTTGGTTATTGACAAGAACAAGAAACAAAATATTTAGCACTTTTGTATTGTCATTCCATTCATTGTCAGGTAAATGATCTGTCGAGTACTGATGTTGAATTAGGTGTCTGATCTGTCGAGTACTGATGTTGAACTCGGGTGTCTGATCTGTCGAGTACTGATGTTGAACTAGGTGTCTGACTAATGAGTGGGACTTGCTATGTGTATCCTTTAATACAATGATAGAATGAAAAGGATAGGATAATGTACACAATCCATGTTGCACTTTTTAAATCTATGGTCATATCTTTGATATGCATTTACTTTATAAAGCTAACTACTGAAAAAGTTATGCATGGAATTTAATCAAATGATGCTTTTCTGAAAGCTAAACCATTTACCTTGTAAAAGTAATTTTTGTTTCATTATAGCAAGTATTTTATTTGATACACTTGATTGAAGTCTGTAATCAAATTATTTTCATTGCTTTTTTTTGTCACTTCCGGTTTACATTGGTAACAAGATGTGTTTTGTGATACACTTATGCCCGCAAATGACCCGCCACAACACAATTAACACAATTTCTAAGATGAACATCAAACAGGGCTTTTAATTTTCCTTTCAGAGTTGAGACAAAAAGTAAAAATTTAACTGAACAGAAAACACCAAATGGTCCAAAAACAGTAAAAAACTGATTTATTTCACCAGACATGAATCAGTCCACTGAAAACGCCCAAAACACTTGACAGAAAGGTCTTGCCCTCCTCATATGGTAATAAATAGGTAATAACTAGTACAGAACTATTGCAAAGAATCTTTGAACAGGTGCACGATGGCTTGCGCGATATGACCCGCCACCACATACCTGAATGTTGGGTCATGACCCACCACAGCAGAATTTGAGGTTGGCAAGTATGATAGAAGATATGAATTACCGGTACATCTATTTTTAGTAACATCCATCATCACTGATATATATCATGTATATGTATATATATTAATACCTATAAAAAGAAATTGAGAAATACTATGAAATAGAGTACAGTGTTCCAGCTAGATCGTTTTCACAGGGCGGTCTGCCCACCCTTCCCTTACTGCTGCCCTGTGCCCTTTTTAGATAGTCTGGTGCCTCCCTGTGCCCTTTTTACATCGCCCTTTGCCTCTTTTACATTTTTATGTTACCTTTTTACATCTCCCTGTCCCTTTCTAGTCTATATCTTTATACTTTATATCGTTCATCGTGTTTACATTGGTGATTTTTACCTGGTGATTGACACAGACTAATTAAGGTGTTTCAAAGTGATCAAACTCTTAATTGAATGAAATTAATATACTGTGTTTGTGTAATTTCTCCACAATGGCCAGGCAATAATCACAGGTGTCAAATTATAGCCTCCAGCAACATGGCTATGATTTAATTATCATCAAGTTGTTTGACACATGGTCAAAGTGACATGTGAACATCCAGTGAAGGAACGTGTAACACACATATAATAGACAACAAGCAGTTAGTTTAACCCTGATATTCACAAATCAATGTGGAAAACAGACAAATGGAGTCAAAACTTTCAACGATTCAATTACGCAATTTATATACTGAATTATGTCCCCTTATAATGTGCAGAACATATACCAAAAGAAACATTCAGGTGTTGATTTGAATTGAAATTTACCTATAAATTCTTTGGAAACAAAAAGTAACATCACTTCTAAAAGAATTTTTATTGGATTTTATTAAAAATTGTGTAAATACAACTGTAGTTGCAAATTTTAAAATTTTATTATACCAATTGAAATAAGATTAAAAATATATATCTAATATAATCAGATTAGAAAATGTTAAGTACCTGGCATATCAAGACAGACTTTGTCATAACTCTGCTCAAGAGCCTGGGTAATAAGTTCAAAACTCACAATAAAAATGAGCATCTAACATTTTTACTTATGAATACAGAGAAAAAAGAATTGGACTTCAAGACAGAAGAATTAAATACTACCTATAAACTGTTAAAATAATAAAAGACAATGCATGACTAGCTTTTATTTAATTATCAATCAGCTCCCAAAAGTGCCCTTTTTGAGATTTCAATCAGCGCCAAAGTGCCCTTTTCAGGATTGGCTCCCTGCCCTTTGTAACCGGAGAGCATGAATCTCCTTACAAAATTGCAATGGTCACCTCCGGGGATCGAACCCGGGACCTCTAGCACTTCAGCCAGCCACCTTACCGAATGAGCTAAAGAAATATTCCGTTAGCAGAGTCGATTTTTAGTGGCTATATATCTACTACCTACTACAACGCAGGTAGGCTGTCCTGTCACACTTCCCCCACCTCGAGAGTCATCATACTTGCTATGTATGACTCTCAACACAAATCACACATAAACCCTGGTTAGCTCCTTCTAGCCCCACGTTGGGCGCCAAATGTAACCGGAGAGCATGATTCTCCTTACAAAATTGCAATGGTCACCTCCGGGGATCGAACCCGGGACCTCTAGCACTTCAGCCAGCCACCTTACCGAATGAGCTAAAGAAATATTCTGTTAGCACAGTCGATTTTTACTGGCTATATATCTACTACCTACTACAACGCAGGTAGGCTGTCCTGTCACACCTTTTTAAATCCTAGCTGGAACACTGTAGGGTCACTTTGTCCTTAATGTTCCATAGGGTCCTCCATACTTTGCCCAAGGTCAACAAACTTAGCGTATCAGAACGCTAGGACTATTTTCTTGTCATTTTTAGCAGCAATGTAAAATTTTAGTCCGATTTGGGAAAATTGTACACTATCAATACCCAATAGAATTTTTCAAAGACAAAAATCGGTCATTTTTCATGGGGAAGGGCATAAAACGAAGGCTGATTCTCCGTCTGTGTGTAAGTAGGAACTGTTCATTTGGCTTGAAAGTAATTTCACATAGGTAATCTCTGTGAACAAGCCAAAGATGATCCAGAGACGCTAGTGAGTGGCAAAGAATTAAGAACTGATTGAATGCAAATGGATGTATTTACAGAAATGTATTTCACAACTGCTGCACGCTGCGTAATTAAGTGTCAGCCTTTCCTGTGTATTGATTTGTGGTTGTCGTCTTTGTCTTAAATTACTGATGTTAAAATTAAAAAGTAAACCAATTTACTTCTGTGTATCAATACAAATTGTGTCTTCTTTAATTTTCTTAACCACTCAACTTTTCTTTTGACCGGAAGTTTAGCATGAACCGGAAGTTATACAGGAACGGATTATAATCACTTCCCAATTTTAGTTGACCGATTTTTTTTTCAGTCGTAGTTACTTGGTCAGCATGTGGCTACTGATTTAATAAGATTTCATGCCACATGAAGAAAAAAAATCTTACAATGATATGATAATTATCTCATATGAGATAACATCTCATCTCATATAAATTATGAGATAACATCTCATCTCATAATTATGAGATTACATCTCATTATGATAAGATAGCATCTCATAATTATGAGATAAGATTCAATATTATGAGATAATTTCATATTATTTCAAAATAATAAGATAAGTATCTCTTAATTATTAAACAATAACTAATCCGAGATTATGATTATTGCAAAATATTCAACGAATGATCGAATAACGCAGTAATTCAAGAATGCGCGCAGCGCATGAGTGAATTACAGCGTTTTCCGATCATGAGTTGAATATTTTCGATAATTAGTTATTGTTTTTATTATATAGATCTTCCCCTCTAATATTAAGGGGTTTATTTTAAGATTCATTGCATGAACTACGTTTTCGATGTTAATCGGCTGAGATGTTTACTTAATGACGACGTTGACAACGGCTATTGTGACGTCACTTCCTAGTGTGAAATTATGGAAAATAATTTCACAGTTCATAATCACTTTTCTTTCACTGGGAAATTTCAATCTTTCACTGCAATCTATATAATAAAAGATGTTATCATATAATTATGAGATACTATTTCATAATTATTATAGGAATAAAAGTAATTTTGGAGGAGTTTATCGATGTGTAAACGAGGCCGACGCACTCACAAACTAAATNTTTATGTAGAGTTTGTGAGTGAAAGGCCGCGTTTACACATCCATAAACTCCTCCAAAATTACTTTTATTTCTTATAATTCCAATCCTTTGAACTTTGAACAATGTTGTCACTGATTTTTACGTCACCATATACTGCACTATTTAACGCTGTATGTATTAATGGGCAAGAAAAGTTTATCGAGAAATAACTTTTTTGTTGTTCATGAGTCAAATCATGACGTTGACCAATGAAATTGGACGTTATATCTCACTACATGAGATGCATGAATACATGTCATGATTTTTATCCTGCAATGGTAGCTTTTACTATACAGATAAAGCCCCTTCCTGCTCATTGTAAAGGATTTCTATTTTGTATTTTTCCATGTGCGTCTAATGGCTTGGCCATTATATTGTGCTGAAGAAGATCGGAATCTAGCATTCTTTCGGAAAAAGACTATAGATAAAGAAAAAAAATCAATACATTCGCCATTTTGTTTGTTGGAATAAATAAACGAAATACCTGCCAGCGATACTGTAGACGATTCGTACCCAACCGACTGTGGTTTAATGTTTGTATTAGCCACAACGAAAGAGCAGGAAGGGGACATTTTCTATCATTGGTAAATTCTAGAAGGTGATTTGAGCTATTTACATTTGTCTGGTACAGTGACAATGTCGATAAATTTATGCACAACTCAACTGTCAAAATGTCAGTTTCCTCTTGCTGGCCAAATACATAAGACAGACGGTCATTTAGTTTGCCAAAGCTTTTATTTCTTTTACAGAATTGAAATTTGAAATTTAATTATTGGGTATCTCGTTTCTTGTGGCCCATTTGCAAATCCGTGGGTGGGGTTAGGCGAGGACAAGAGCAGGCACTGTGTCATAATTTCTGAATTTTACCCTCTCCCCACTGTGTGGAAGACAAGCACAGGCTCTTTTTTTCAATCAGTTGTACCCTCTCCCTTTCCTTGAAAATTAAGTGTGAATATCATATTGGATATTGGGCCACAGGGCCTTGTTACTAATTAGAAAATTTTACTATCCATGCATATACACTAGTGGCAGATTTTGTAATTAAATATTCTGTCCCTGAAAAAATTGAAAATGAATAATCTGGCCTGCACATCCAAGGAAATAATTATTCTGACCTTAGATTTATTGGTACGATACGATTATTGGAAATAAAAATTTTCGCCACAAAGCCGCGAAAAATAAATATTTTGGCCCACAAAATTTTGAAAATAAATAATCTGGCTCGACCAAAACTGCCAGGCCCCCCCCCTCAGAATCAAATGGTCGTCCCCTTATTTTCTGGTACATGTGGTAAAAAAGGACAGGAATTCTAAGCAATTGTTCTTTGTTCTGTAACCATGATGGTTTCCATCATTTTTTAAACAATTTTGACCTCATCTCTGAAAATTTGACCCTTAGCCAACATGGCCAATATGGCTTCAAGATAATTCCGGACAAATAGGTCATGGATTTTGTGACGAGGTGAAACATTGGGGAATCAGTAGTGATCATATGCACGCCGGGTATTCCGATACACAGGACCGGAGCGGGCACAAAAAACATGGAGCTCATTTTTGTTTACATACGGTAGGGTGGGTACAGATTTTTATTGATAAGTCAACAAAACGTATGAAATTGGTGTAAATAAATTGTAATAATTATTTTACATATAATATGTTATCCAAAGATAAAATTTAACTTCCTAAGATCCTTTCATAAACTGTGGGGAATGATTAGATTATCCAAGTTTGCTATTTTTCATGGCGATGTCTCCAATAAAAGTGACGGGATGCTCATGTTTTAGACCATATCCAAAACATCAATGGTTCCGTCTTTTCATTAAAAGACATTTTCTGAAAGTATCAGTTCCCGGAATTCGTTCGTTATATCTTTATTTTGTCATTTATTCAACAAGAGTGCGTAATTATGGGCACAAAAAACCACAGAGCTTTAATTGATAATGGCACTCAGAACACGGATACCAGGCACAAGGAACACAATCTATTGGATAGAAGACAGCACAGAAAAATGTCAGAATCCCTATATGAGATTAGTTAAAGACATCTTGAAATGCAATATTTACCCAGAATGAGTCCCTATAGAGATTGGGTATGTAAAGAAAGCCTATACTACTTCGATTGAATCAACAGGGCATTGATTAGATATATTATTATTAGTAATTACCAACCCAGTAGCCAGTACTTCGGTGCTGGCCTGAAAACCGATTTAATTTGAAAACTATCTAATATCTAAATTTTCGAAAATTTTGTTAAAACTTAAA
>MJUU01051562.1:52262-91494 GCA_002080025.1 Modiolus philippinarum | reverse complement strand
GTCCAATTATAACCAAACTTAGTCACAATGGTCCTTAGATGGTCCCTTCCAAAAAAGGTATCTGGCAGGTCTGTACCTCATCCAAGATGGCCACCAGCGGGAACATAGTTTTAACATTGGACCCTATGGAATATACATTCAAAGATCTTCTCAGAAACTACTAGTCCAACTAGAACCAATCTAAGCCACAATGGTCCTTAGGTGGTCCCATCCAAAAAATGTATCTGGTAGGTCCGTACCTCATCCAAGATGCCCACCATCTGGAACATAGTTTTTACATTGGCCCTATTTTTTTGAATTTTTATTTGAAAAGTGGTCTGCATGTTTTAATTTCAGCACTATGTATTACCTTAATTATAAGGGGAACCCCTGCCCAAATTTTTTTTGAATGGAGTTCTGTTATGGGTTGTAATGGATGGATCTTTCGGTTGCCATGGAAACCAAACAAGAATACTGTAATTTTAGAAAAAAATGTATTCTGCTAAATTTTATTTTTCATTTTTCCTATTGGAAATGCCTTTTATCTATGTCACCCATGGTCCAGGTGAGCGATACAGGCTCTTGAGAGCCTCTTGTTGATAATCAGGTTTACTATTTTGGGCTTTGGGGAAGAGGTTTTATCATTATCAAGTTCAAGTTGAACTTCAACAAATTCATGTCAACATTTCCCAAACATTCGCTACAAATTTTGAAATAAATTTTGTGGGGTCAGTATTTTGTTAGGCTTGGCTTTATTGTATAGGTTTTGTTTTTGAACATCCTATGTGCGCTTGAAAGAAATTACCATTATTCAAGTACTTAGATGTATTCAGTTGACATAGACATAGTCAACAACGTATTTTGGGAAGATTTTTTTTCAAATGTGGGAAATAAAAACGGAGAGTTGGGAAATTATCTCTGGGGGAAACAGCCGAAATTCAGCTGCAATTTGAAGGGACCAAATTCACTGTACAGTATAAATAAAAATTAAGTAATAAAAGATTAAAGCCATCCTTTTAAAAGCTTTATTAAGTTACCTAACCAGTTTTAATTGATAAGCGGATCGGAAGGATATATTCAATTATTCCAAATAATCGATGATATTTTATATGATTACCAACACTCATTCTTCTGTAGTATCAGGAATGATATTGTTTTATAGGACATCAATATATCAGCATCTGTAAGTGGGCGTGGCCAGTTAGTGATTGGTGATCATGATGGATTTCTTCACCTCATCAACAGAGATTTACAGATCAACAGTTTCAAGGCATATGAAATTAGAGTATCCCACCTCTATCAGATGAAACAGCATAATCTTCTTATATCCATTGGAGTAAGTCAACAAAAACAATGTATATAAATATAATTGTATGACCTTTTTAACCCCAACTACAAGAAGTCTTGGCTTATTGTCGTACCCTGTTCTATTTGTCCAAAGTCGCTCCTTCTATGTTATATCGAGGAATCATTAGTAAATCACAGACTCCAGCCATTTATTTACCCTAGTCTGTCATTCCATTTTCCAATCTGTCAGTTACGTATTTCATCAAGCTTTTGACTGCAATGGAAAATTTTTACGAGTCTGAAATTTTGTCAAAAGCTTTGCATAATCATGCCATATTACATGTATTATGGAATGCAATTTTATATACTAGTAGTTTTGGTTACTATTTCCTGTTCACACACTTAGTTAATTTGCAAATATGATTGCATAATTAGGGGAAATTCCCTGCTATTTTAAGGTTAAAAAAATGAAAATGTCAACTTTGTATGTTTTATAGGGTTTGACTTAATGATAAATTTTAATAGCTAACAGAATTGAATTTTCAGATATAATTTTTGTCCCCTCCAAAACGCGGAGGAGGGACATAATAATGGTCTGTGTCCATGTGTCACGTTTTTTGTGGGAACAACTCCTCTTACCCCACTGGACAGTTTTTGCTGAAATTTTGTGTGATTGTTTGTCACCAACTGTAGTTGATCATATCTTGCCGCCATTTTGATTTGACAAATTTTATAGGAGTTATGGGACTTTATCGACTTAATGCATGCTACAGCTTAGGATCACTTTGTGGGCGCAACTACTCAAAAACCACTGAACGAATTATGCTGAAATTTTGTTTGAACATTTGCCACCATATGAACTTGATCATAGTATGCAGCCATTTTGATTCGACATTTTTTACGGGAGTTATGGGACTTTGTGGACACATCTCCTCAAAATCCAATTAAGGGATTTTGCTGAAATTTTGCTTGGCTGTTTACCACCTAATGTAGTTGATCATATCCTGCCGCCATTTTGATTCGCAAAATTAAACATGAGTTATGGGACTTTATTCACTTGATGCATACTATAAGATAGGAAGACTTTGTGGAAGCAACTCCTCAAAATCCAATGAAAGGATTTTGCTGAAATTTTGCTTGGTTGTTTGCCACCTTATGTAGTCGATCATATTATGCCGCCATTTTGATTCAAAAAATTTTACTGAGTTATGAGATATTATCGACTTAATGCATACTACAACATAGGAAAACTTTAGGTCCACAAAGCAACTCCTCAGAAACCACTGAACCAATTTTGCTGAAATTTTGTATAATCGTTTGCCACCATATGTACTTGATCATATTTTGCCTCCATTTTGATTCGACAATTTTTTTTGGAGTTAGGGACTTTATCGACTTAGTGCATACTTTGTGGACGCAATAAAATATTACTGTTAAATTTCCATATACCTCGTAACACATTGCACTCCCACTTTACTGCAGCGGCGGGGGACACATAGCTACGCATCGCAATCTTGTTATCAAGTGTGTGACAGGGAGACATCAACATGAACATTGTTGTTTGCCATGTTCTAAAATTGAGGTCAATGATCATAGCCATATGGCAGACGTCATGTATTATGCAAGGTCATCCTACATGCCAAATATCATTTGTTGACGTACAACTAATAGTTACTGAGAAAATGAACTAATCACCAAAACTTAACATGCTCACTAGACCGTGAAATTGAGAAAAAGGACCAAAGCCATATGACAGACTGTCATGTACTTCCTAAAACCAACCCATATACCAAGTATCATTGACCTACCACTTATATTACTGAAAAATTGAACTTATCACAAAAACTTAAAAAGGTCACTGGACAGTTAAATTATGGTCAATGTCATGTATTAACCAAGACCAGCCTACATAACCCAAAGACATAAACATTGGCAGTGTCATTATTGCATTTTTGATAGTGTTATGTAATGTATTTATCCCCGCTGTATTAAGTCCCTATTAACATGTATGGAGCATATAAAGGCTGCCTTATGCTAGTACCAGTACCAAATCCGGCTGTCCCGTGTTCCTGTCGTTGTCTATATTTGTCTTTTGTCTTATTCATGTTTTCCTGTATAGTTCCCAGGCAGAATGTGGCATGAATTATAATTTTCAGCCATCGTAGGTGTTCCTGTTATCCATTTTTTACACATATCAACCAATATGCATATTCACACATACCCTCAAATCCAAACAAACCACAAGGGCAAACTAATCCTCAAATGCAATTTTGAAAGCAACAAAAACAGGCTAATAAACAAAAACAAAGGTAAATCAATCAAAAAGGCAAGTCAATCTGCAAAAGCAAACTAATCTTATCAAAGTAAATTAGCCCTCAAAGGCAGTCTAATATACAAAGGCAGTTGATTAAAAAAGACAGCTATACCACAAAGGCAAATTGAACTGCAAAGGTAAATCAATGCAGAAAAGTTAACTAGCCTACTAACCTTCTACATGCAAGTCAAATTTACTTTTCAAGACTGGGTAATTTTTGTGACTAACAAAGCCAATTAAGCAAACTAACCTACTTAATCATGTTAATAATGATTTGAAGTAATGCACATTTGTATTAACATGGGACTTGATTTTATTTTTTGTTGTTGCTTATTTTCCCAGGAAGATGAACAGGGTGTAAATCCATTGATCAAAGTATGGAACTTAGAAAAGGTAAACATTACTTGAAATATAACCATACAAATACATATACAATATATTTACATTGTCGGAAAATATAAAATTTATTTGATGAGCTTTAGAAACAGGTAGAAATGCGAGGTTTACCGAGCATTTCTCGCCTGTTTCGCAGCGAGTTCAAATAAATTTTATATTTCCGACAATGTACGGATATTGTTTTTATCCTGCAATCATTTAAATCCTATTTATAAATGCATTTTCTTTGTGAAGCGGGACCAGGAGGACAGTAAACAACTTCAGCCATTTTGGTATAATCCCTGACGTCATAAGAGAATTCACACTGTGACGTCAAAGTATTCGAGGCTTTCAAACCAGTCGCTTGTCTTTTCTTCGTTCAAAATCGCGGACCGGTAACCAGTCTACCCTACGAATACGAAAAAAATTATTCGTAGGGTCGTATTCGTCTGGTAAATACCACCATTGCAGGATAAAAATACAAATCCAAATTCTTTATTTCCAATCAAAGGGGCCCATTGGAGCATAACAATTACAGAATACAATAAAAACAGTAAAACATTGGTAAGTATTTCAGAAAAAAAAAGAAAGGTAAAAGGATAATACGTGTTGAGAGGAGAGCCAGCCAGACACCTGGCAACCATATATAGGGGGGTTACGATTCACCGAAGTTTTGATGAACTGCGATTTTTTTGTTCGGTTTGATTTTCGGTTCTTTAAACCCGTATTTCGATTCGGTTTCGATCTGGAATGTTCAGTATGTTACAAACGAAAGCTAACAACTCAACTGCAGACAAAATGACCTGTGATATGCAGCGTAGTCAATGCAAATAACATTTTTCAACTATAAACGTGCCTATGTATGTAACCGCTAACTATATACGTCAAAATATTCACGAGAAGTTGGCAACATAAGCCGAAAATCTTTGTTACGTTGGAGGAAACAACTCTAATGTAAACTTCTGGTTTTAGCGGTATGACTAATTACCGCTAAAGCGCAGTAACGAACAAAGCCAACTACGGGCGTGTAAAAAAATCCAATTAGCCGATCGTAGTTTTTTAGTTTGCTTCAAATAAGGAACGTTCAGAGCTTATATATCTCAGACAGCTTTTGAACAGAGAGGATTATTTACAATTACTTAGATTTTCTTACACTCCCAGTTTGAGTTTGCTAAAAATCACTAAATAATAAAGATCTGAGTTGTTGGAGCAAACAAATCAATGGATTACTTCTTTACATTTAAAGTACATGTAGTTAACATTAATTATATACACATCATAGAATAAATATTGTCATCTTCCTAGGTGTCACTGATAAAAATGGCGCAAGAATGAATCGAATCGAAATGCATCGAACCGTAGCCCTTGTATCGTGATACATATCGAACCGTGAGGTAGGTGTATCGTTACACCCCTAACCATATACTAGGCAAGCAATATACTAAAAAGGACTTATAGAGTATAAGATTATGTAAGAGAAATTCAAGTTGCTATTGCAATGGCCTGTTTCCTTGGGCAATGTCATGAAAAACATACAGGATATTTATGGCTATACACCTGGTTAAAAATTCATCTGCTTGGAGATAATGATAACAGAAAGTATCAATGCTTTTATTGTTATTCTCCATCTTGATAATACCACTGAGCCAACATTTATATCACAAAGATACAATTTATTGATAGCTAAAGCTTTCCAAGCATAACCCACAGTATTATTGATCCAGTTATATAAATCATGTCTTTATTATGCACTGCCTATAAAAGTAGGGCATATAATGTGCAGGTCTGTCTATCTGTTCTTCCGTCTGTCCATCTCAATTTAGATTAAAGTAATAAACAGGATTGAGTGGTAGTTTAATATTGACTTAGAACTATCAAAGATAACTGTAAGAACTGTAAACTCATTTTACAGTGCCTCTATTTATCCAGCTAAGTTAAGATGTAATTGGTGTTTTAAGGAGTATTGTTAAAGGCTTAAACTTAAAGGATCAAGGCAAATAATATGAACTTTCAAAAATTTTGGCATGAAGCGAGGTTTGGGATAAAAAAGAGCATTATAATGAGGTTTTACAAAACATGTAGTTATGTATTCATTAAGAATAAGATTTTTGTTTTGTAGATGGAGAAAGGCATCCCATTATGTACCAGGATCAGTCGAGCCATTCCTGGAAATAAACCAACACCTGTAAGTAGAATACTGTTACAACAGATAATTCCCTAAAATCACTGAGTGAAGCTGCCTGTTTGGCAGAACTCATTACATCTATTATTTTCATTGTCATCTGACATTCAACAAACAAGAACTGTTGATATATAGTGTAAACATGGAAATTTTTGCAGGATGTTATTTTCATGATTTTGTTTGACAAACATTTCGCAATGTGCAATTTGATGATGTCATTGCTTTTACACATTTCACTTCTAGCTCAAATTATTAGTCCCTTACTGGCGATAGCCGAAGGGGACTTTAGGTTTGCACTCCATCTGTCCGTCTGTCTGTCTGTCTGTCCGTCAGTTCCGCATCAGTTTTCCGCATTTTTTTTCTAAACCAATGCAGATATTGATCTAATATTTGGTATATGAGTATACCTCAATGTTTTACAGAACAAGTTCAAGTTTGGTTCCAGTCCACTAATTATTGACAGAGTTATGGGCCTTTGACTTAGAAAATTTAGTAAAATATCAGTTTTCCGCACTTTTTAGCTCGCCGGGACGAATGTCCGGAGAGCTATTGTCATACCCCCGGCGTCGGCGTCGTCGGCGTCGGCGTCAGCAAAACTTTAACCTGGCTTGTGGAATTGAGACCTGAATAGCTAGGATGTTGATATTTGGTATGTGACTTCCTTGTGATGAGAGCTTTCTTCTGGTACTATACTTGTAAACATTTTGACCTTGACCTTGCCCTTAGGGCAATTTTTAAAAAACTTTAACCTTGCCTCTAGAAGGTAGGCTTTTAGTGGTAGGGTGTTCATATTTGGTATGTAACTTCCTTATGCTGGTACCATACTTGTAGACATTTTGACCTTGACCTTGCCCTGAGGGCAATTTTCAAAAAACTTTAACCTTGCCTCTAGAAGGTAGGCTTTTAGTGGTAGGGTGTTTATATTTGGTATGTAACTTCCTTATGATAAGAGCTTTTTTCTGGTACCATACTTGTAGACATTTTGACCTTGACCTTGCCCTGAGGGCAATTTTAAAAAAACTTTAACCTTGCCTCTAGAAGATAGGCTTTTAGTGGTAGGGTGTTTATATTTGGTATGTAACTTCCTTATGATAAGTGCTTTTTAGTGGTACCATATTTGTAGACATTTTGACCTTGACCTTGCCCTGAGGGCAATTTTTAAAAAACTTTAACCTTGCTTCTAGAAAGTAGGCTTTTAGTTGTAGGATGTTAATATTTAGTATGTGATGACTTCCTTATGATGAGAGCTTTCTTCTGATACCATACTTGTAGACATTTTAACCTTGACTTTGCCCTGAGGGCAATTTGTAAAAAACTTTAACCTTGCCTCTAGAAGGTATGCCTTTAGTGATAGGGTGTTTATATTTGGTATGTAACTTCCTTATGGTGATAGCTTTCTATTGGTACCATATTTGTAGACATTTTGACCTTGACCTTGCCCTGAGGGCAATTTTTTAAAAACTTTTACTTTGCTTCTAGAATTAAGTTGTTTAGTGGTGGGGTCTTCATATTTGGTATGTGACATTCTTTTGATGAGAGCTTTCTAATGGTACCATATTTGTAGACATTTTGACCTTGACCTTGCCCTGAGGCTATTTTTTAAAGACTTTAACTTTGCTTCTAGAATTAAGTTGTTTAGTGATAGGTTGTTTATATTTGATATGTGACTTTCTTGTGAAGAAAGCTTTCTATTACTTCAAATTTATTGTTCATTGAGGTTACTGGAATCCCCGGCGAGCTATGTTGTCTTCTGACAACTCTTGTTTTCTACACCATTGCAGATATTGATCTAATATTTGGTATGTGAGTCTACCTCAATGAGTTACAGAACAAATTCAAGTTTGGTTTCGGTCCACTGATTTTTAAGGCAGGTTCTCTGCCTTCTAGCTGTTGGGTAAAGCCATCTTGAAAAAAGTCTGTTTCATCCAGACTCTTACATTAAGGAGACTACTTTGTATGAAAAGAATCGGAATGATCCAGACTATCGTTAAAAACGCGTACGGCTTACCAGTTATTCATACGAGGCACAAAAAATAATCCATTCATGTGGCGATACAGTGTCCATTTCATGATCAACTACATCGTTTTATGTGTTTATTGTATTTATTTAATATCTTTTAAGAGATACTTTGCTTTTTTAATCTCAGAGCACTTAAACTGACATTCGAAATTCACGATTCGGTTCATTCATAAAAATTTCCTGTAGCGCGCAGTTTTTATGAATGGATACATAGTAACTTCTAGTTTCGCTGTTGTAACCAGAGTTGTTAACCCTCCCGGTCTCATCGTGAGGCTACCGGTTTCGGCAGCCGGTCTCACGTCTACCGATATGCCTCTGAAAGCTCCCGATATTAAAATTTTCTCTCAAAAATATTTTTCCATTACACCGGAAGTAAATATTCGCTGTTCCAATCACACCCTGCGAGGCAAACAAAGGCTGTTCCATTCACATCCCGCCTAACGAGATTACGCGAGAACACGAATCAGCTGTGTATTAACGACAAAATGGCGTCGCCTCCGCGAAAAGGGTAGATACAATTCAAAATTCCAAAATAAATGGACAAAAGAGATGGACTTTTTGAGCAAGAGTGATAAATATATACACGCAGTGTTTCTGTTGTGTGGCATAACCTTTGCCTTAGTGCACGGAGGATGAAATGACGTTGTTCGCCATAGAGAAACAGAGGGACACAAACGTAGTGCTCGACTTCAGACTCAAAATGCTGAAATTCTGTTTACATTATTCACAGTAACTTCGGTGTTTTGTTATTTGTAGCTGAGCACAACCTACCATTCTCAGTAGCTTGCACTGATGAGACATAAGTTGTCGAAATGCCCATAATATAATATAATAATATAATAATATAATATATTTTTATTTCCAATTAGTGGATCCAGATGGATATATAAATTAACAGAGGTATTTCCTCTTGCACAAATAACTTTCACTCATCATTTCATACATATTTCTCATACGCACTCACTCATACATGATTTTAGTGATTAGATACATATACTGACATAAACACTGAACATCAAAGTAAAGTTAAGAAAAGAAAATATAAATGTCATAGATTAAGAATATATGTACTGTGGGAAGGAGATAGATAGTAAATTTACAGTGACTTCGTTTTTGAGTTATTTAATCATATGCAAAAATAATGAAACTTAAGAACTAGATGACTTGACAGAGGAAGTGACAAAATTGGAAATATCAACATTAATTAAGCCACCGAGTGTTACACTTGTACTCAGGCTTGTACTTTAATATACTTACATGTACGTATACCAACAAAGAGGAGCAAGACAATGAAATGTAAATAAATAGACTTTTAAATAAATTGCCAACATCCCATATAAAAACTGGGATCAATTAACTTGTTAGCCAACAATCCTTGAACACAAGGATTGTTAACAATCCTTGGATAAAAATTTTATCCAAGGATTCTATCCAAGGATTGTCCAAGGATTGTTCTAAATATTTCCATGAAATGCATTATAGTGAAGATTTAATACTTTATAAAATGTTAAAAATTGATATTATTATTTTATTTTTTAGTTTTTTGAAGTTATATTGAGAAATTGTGAAAAAAAAAGAAAATTTAAGAATTGTTCTTAGCTTGGGATGTGTTTTTATAGGTATTCTTTGAACGTTGTAACATGTAATTAATATTTGAAACTTGGCTTGGGTAAACATGTAGGTTTTAATAGGAATTGTTGGCATACAAGTTAATTGATCCAAAAACTGAAAAGACAACCTAAACCGGGAAGGAAAATTTCGGATTTTAATTCTTGAAAAAATTAAATGTCAAGATTTCAGCAAAACAGTAATAATTACAGAACTTCTGGAATACCCAGGAACCTGCCTTAGCAGCATTCCATGCTTTGATTGACAGAGTTATGGGCCTTTGACTTAGAAAATTTTAGTACAGTGTTTTCTGCACTCTTTTTCTACACCATTGCAGGCATTGATCTCATATTTGGTGTGTAAGTCTACCTCACTGAGTTACAGAACAAGTTCAAGTTTGGTTCCAGTCCACTGATTTTTGACAGAGTTGTGGGCCTTTGACTAAGAAAACTTTTTAACTACTTTTGCTGGTGTAACAAAGCCTTGCTTTCCGGTAAGGGACTTGGTATTGCCTTGCAATACTATCCACACTTGTTCACTTGGGGTAAATTTTCACTGATTTTTCTTGATCAAGAATATAGCAAAAATTACCCCATGCCAAAATTTCACATTTTCAGTAATAGCCATAACAGTAATCTATCTAGACTATGTGCTATATCATGACTCAAGTAGACCATTGTGGCATTCATTTCAAGGTTGGGTGGATTTACATTAGGGGACCCACGACTTTATGGTGGTGATTTTTTTTTGCATTTACATTTATTACAGTAAGCTTTGGATACGGTAAGGTTATGTTAAGGTTATGGGTTACGGTTAAGGTTAGAAATAGGGCTAGAGTTAGTGTAATCATGGTAATGTGGTTAGTGTTTAGGTTAGGGATATGGTTAGCCTATCTGGGACAATGTCCCCTAAAGTAAACTTAGGCCGACCATTGCTATAATCTGTCTTAGACACACATTTTCCAGTTTGATTTTAAATTCATAATTGTTTATGTGATAATTTTATTTAATTAAATAATAATGCATACTTTTTACAGGTGACATGTTTAGCTGCCCATGAATGTCTGAACTGGATGGCAGTTGGATTTGAAAATGGAAGTGTTATTGTACTCAAGGGTGATATCACCAAAGACAGGTATGATATGTTGAAATGATAATATACATTTATTGTGCTTCTTCAAGATCAATATGGGGTTTAAAAAAGTAATTATGTATTATAAATATAGAACAAGGGTTTACACAAGTTCAATATTATCTTTTGTGGTCTGTTTAACCCCATATCTTTAGAATTTAGAAATATAGTCAAGGTTTGATGGGTTGAGAACCCAAGAGACCAGTGAAATTATTTTGCAGCTAGAGAGTTGTTTGAGCTATTGAGTTTGAACGTTGTTGAAATTTGAACAAAGGGACCACAAAAACTGTTTGCAACATCCATGCAGTTGGAGTTATTGAAGTTCTACCGTACCATAATATAGAAACAATAGTACAAATTTGATAATAATTGATATTGTATATGATCACTAAGTACCTAGTGGAGGCATCATATGTGCCTTTTGTACATAACAGGTAAAATCCTACTTTTTTATAGGATATAATGTAGAACCAGGGTCGTTGTCTCTTTGACACATTCCCCGTTTCCCTTCTTTTTCTTAACACTATAGGAAACAGTTCCCTTTAGAAAATCCATAATAAATAAATACCTTTAGGGCTAAGGCATAGATAAAAAAGCATACTCTCACAGAAACTGCATGCAAGAGAATGCCCTAATCTAGTTATTATTGAGTTTTGAATAATTGCAATCCTAAACTTTCACTTTTCAAAAATGCTGGTAGTCGTCTGCTGATGTGCATTGTATTTTGAAATACAGACATACTTGTCCTTTGAAATTGTTAACCATATTTTTAAAGAGTTGTATTGACAAGATTAGAATGTGTAACTGTGGGGACAAGGTGAATAGCGATAGTTTTCAATTAGGTACAGTTAGAGTTATCTCCCATTGTACCCCATTTTACATTGTTCCAAGAGTGTGAACAATAAAAAATCAGCAATTTTCATATTTTTTTTACTATTCCATTTTAGACACAGCAAGTCAAAAACAGTACACGAAAGCTCAAGACCAATAACAGGATTAGCCATGAAAACTTCTGGGAAAAATATAGTTTTATTTGTAACCACAGAGGGAAATGTTATATCAATAAATATATCTGCTAAACAAGAACAAAAGGTATTTACATGTATAAAAGCTTCAAAACAGGACAGGATGTATGTTCTGTTTCAGAAACAGAAAAAAATGTGAGTACAGTGATTGCATTACAAATGTTAATGTAAGAATGAAAATATAACTATAAATCCAAAATTATGATTATCAGGAAATATTTTAAGAGTGACTGAAAAAATCATAAACTCACGAATGCCCAGAGTGCATGAGTGAGTTATAGAGTTTGTCAGTCACAAGATGAATATTTCCAATAGTCATTATTTCAGATTATTTTTGCTTTTTATTATATATATTTTAGATGCAACTGTTTTACAAATTTATTTTTCATGTCAATATACATGTACCAAGATGTTTACATAACAACTACGTTAGCAACAGTATTGTGACATCACTTCTTACAATGACTAGAAGTCTTTTATTTCACCTGTGACAATATGAAATTTATTTAAATGAAAGTACAAGGTAAATCACTGCTATCTATATAATAAGAAATATCAATTTAACCAATGATACATTTATTACATTGTTTTTATGCCCCCAGATCGAGGATCGGGGGGCATATTGTTTTTGTCCTGTCTGTGTGTCTGTTTGTCTGTGCGTCCGAAACTTTAACCTTGGCTATAACTTTTGAACTATATAAGGTAGACTTTTGATACTTGGCAAGTGTATAGGTCTAGTCAAGAGGAACATAAATATGCAAAAAAAAATGGTCCACAAGGGGTAAAATTGGGAATCTGGGGGCATAGGTCGTGTTTCACAAACATTTCTTGTTTACATTGTTTTTATTCTTTGTGCCAATCAAAGTATTTGATGTATGCTCTAGGTTCTGAAAACGAGAAGTAAATTTTAGGAAATGCAATGATTCACCTTGCAATATCTAAAAAAATCATTTTCAGATAAAGATAATTTAAAAATCTTCGGTATAAGGCTAATATAGATACCAGTAGTTTGAATAAGAACTTTATACAGAAATCTGATCTAAACAAGTACATAATGGTGACTTCAAGATGAAGAACAACAATAAAAGCGTTTACCATGTATTTGTAGAGACTTTGTCTCATGTGCATTTACTCCATATCCTTTTATTCACCATAAACACAGAAAGGATATGGAGTAAATGGACATGAGACAAAGTCTACAAATTCAAATGTACATTGTAAAATCAAGCAATGGAACAACTCACTATTGTTGTTCTTCACCTTGAAGTCACCTTGAGGCCTTCAACAATGAGATTTTCTCAACCATAGCCCTGAGTGCTGGTTAAGTGGAATTCATTACTCGATGTCAAGCAACACTACATCCATGTCTTTTTTCACCATATGATGTGTTTATCATCAACATAAACTAACTATTTTAACTGGCAAAGTGTTCTTTCAATTGCTGTCATCCTTTCTCAACAAAAGGATAATAATTTATACTTATTGACTGGTTGTGAGGGAATAGCAAGTTTGTTGTCCCCGAGACCCTGACTACTGACCAAGGTGTAGCCGAGGTCAATTGTTAGGGTCAAGGGGACAACAAACTTGCTATTCACAAATAAACAGTCTATAAGTGTTTTATTATACCTAAAACACAATATTTACGACTTTTAAATCATTTTTATTAATTCTCTCATTTGTAGTGTTTTTTTTAACCGGGTTTTCCATCAGAAAAATCCGGTTATTAAAATGGTGAAAATGGCGGGCATTTGTCCGGAGCAAATCTCCTACAGTATTTGAGACAGGAAGTTTTTATTTTGCAGATCAATTGTACATATATCAAAGGTGTACATGGTACTTTGATTTTGATTTTTGATAATTTATGTAAAAAATATCAGTTGTGGAACTTAGTCATTTTTAAGTCAAATTTTTAACAATAGGGTACCCCGTTTGTCTGGAGCAAATCTCCTACAGTATTTGAGACATGAAATTTTCATTTTGCAGATCATTTGTACATATATCAAAGGTGTGCATGGTACTTTGATTTTGATTTTTGATAATTTATGTTAAAAATATCAGTTGTCGAACTTAGTCATTTTTATGTCAAATTTTAAAAATAGGGTACCCTCTTTGTCCACAGCAAATCTCCTACAGTATTTGAGACAGGAAGTTTTTATTTTGCAGATTAAATGTACATATATCAAAGGTGTGCATGGTACTTTGATTTTGATTTTTGATAATTTATGTCAAAAATATCAGTTGTTTAACTTAGTCATTTTTACATCAATTTTTAACAATAGGGTACCCCCTTTGTCCGGAGCAAATCTCCTACAGTATTTTAGAGAGGAAATTTTTATAATGCAGATCATTTGTACCTGTATCAGATGTGTGCACAGTACTTTTATTTTCCTTTTTGATTAAAATCTAAGTTGCTGAACTTTCAGAAATAGGCTACTTTGGTGGAAGGTTTAACATTGAAAATTAATGAAAATTATAAGTACATTTCAGATATTCAGGGTCATCGCATGTGTAAGATATACCATCCATGTAAAAGAAAGCCTGGTTTGCTGTCACATTGACAGCTTTCCTCTTGTCTAAATTTTGTGTTCTTATTAAATACAAAACAATTACATGTACATCTATTTTCACCAACAAAATTTATTCTGCTGCAAAGAAAATAGTGTTCACTGTTATTTGCTTAGTTAGTTAAGAGTTGTCACTTGGAAACAATGATGTCAGAGCATTCTTAATTATCAACATAACTTTCACCAAATGGGAATTACAAATGAACACTCTATACATGTAAGTATTTTATTATGCAAAAAAAAAACAAGATTTCTGATTTTAAATCATCTTTGAATAATTATTTTCTCATATCCAGTATTTTATTTTTATTTTATGTCCTTATTAAAACAAAATAATTACAGATTTTTAAATCAGCAAAATTTATTCTGCTGCAAAGTTAATAGTGTTCACTGTAATTTGCATAGTTGTCACTAGGAAACAATGATGTCATAGCAGTCTGAATTATCATCAAATTTTTTATCCAATAAGAAAGCAAGAAAAATTTCAGGAAAAATATCCACACTGCCAGTCAATAGTCTGGGAAACTATTGACTGGTAAATAGCTGCAAAATTTGAGAAGGTGAAAAATAGAAATTTTATTTTAGAAATTTTAGTAGTATTGTTTATATACTGAGGTATAATAAAAGACAATCACACCATATGAACAACAGCAGGGCAGTCATCAAGTTAGTTGAAAGAAAACTTTGCATAATAAAATCATGAGATGTGGACAATATCAACAGGTTGTCAGAATAACATTGTGAAATTGCAAACATGTACATTTTGCCCATGTGCCACAATTTTTTATCTAAATAAATTTAGTTTGGCTTTACTTACAATTGAATATATTACCAGCTGATCAAGCCTAAAGCAAAACAGGGGCTGCAATGGGAATGGGTCACAGAAAAAAAGGGATTCAAGGTAGTGTTTTGTTAATATCTTAATTCTGAATTCTTATAAAATTGAAGTTTTTGTTCAAGAAATAGGGGTTGTCCAACTCCCCCCTTTTTAGCTCACCTGGCCAAAGGCCATGTTAGCTTTTGCCATCACTCGGCATCCGTCTGTCCGTCCATCCGTCCGTTAACTTTTATTCAAAGATCTTCTCCTCTGAAACTGCTGGGCCAATACTAACCAAACTTGGCCTAAATCATCACCAGGGTATGCTCTTTCAAGTTTGTGATTTTTATGTCCGTAGACCAACAACATGGCCACTGTTACTAAAAATAGAACATAGGGGTAAATTGCAAATTACTCGAAAACCGTTACAGATATCAAAAATATGACATGGGGGTAAAAATGATCAGCATGATGAGATCTATCTGCCCTGCAATTTTGAAGAATATCCGATAACCCATCTTGGAGTTATTGCCCCTTTTCCATAAAATTTTTGTTTTTTTGTTACTTTTAGTATTATATATTGAAAATGGTAGAAGATAGAAGTGAAGTTTAAGGGGGTAGACCTGGGGACGCCTAAAATTTTCAAGTCGTTTAATTTTCTTAATATTTTCAGTATTAAAACTACACATGTTCGTGACGACTTTCAGCAATTTTCAACAATTTTTACCGTCCCGTTTTATGTCTAGTGATCATCAAAGATACCCCATTTCCTCATATTATTTGGTCAGTTCAAGACTTGATTGTGGTGTATAAAATTGGCTCTAATTTAATTTGTATTTGATCTAAAATTATTTCAAATGAAAGCTTCTGTAGTCTAGACATGTGTGAAAGCAAGCATGAATAATGATAGTAAATTTAACTAGTTTGAACTGAAAAACACGGGTTTCTGAATAGTATAGGCTGAATTTTTTACTCTATTTTGATCACTATTAAACACTTCTTGTAAAAAATTCTGTCGTTTAATTTTCACCAAAAACTGAGAATAGAAAGAAAACTAGTATATGTAAGATATATTAAAATTTTAGAAAATTCTACCGTCGCATTTTTTCTTAATTTAGAATGAGGTGGGTAAAATTCAATAAAATTGCTGAATCTTTGCTATAAATTACCTCCCTTGAAAGAAATCCGACTTTTACATATTTTAATTATCTTTGAACAGCATTGCAAAAATGTATGGTAAAATGCACTCATTATAAATAACTTGATGTTGGGTATTTGTTTTCATAACAAAATTAATATTTATTTGATGTGTGGACAAAAAATTTACAATTTTAAAATTTTGATAATACCTATTGTAATGATTCTATTTGTTTGCGTAAGTAATAAAAAGTGAAAAACAGAGTTATCTTCTCCTACCCCAGGTCTACCCCCTTAATTTACAAAAATGGTCAGCATAGTAAGATCTACATTTCCTGCAAGTTTCCAGCAAGGGAGGGGGGTTGGAGATAGTTTAACATAGGACCCTATGGGAAATGCATTCAAAGATCTTCTCCTCTGAAACCACTGAGCCCATGGGGACCAAATTTTGTCACAGTAGTCCTTGGGTGGTCGCCTTTACAGTTTGTGATTTTTATGTCTGTAGACTCTGTACTTCATCCAAGATGGCTGCCAGCGTGGAGCACAGTCTAACATAGGGACCCTATGGAAAATGCATTCAAATGTCTTCTCCTCTGAACCCACTGCGCCAATTGGAACCAAACTTGATTACAATAGTCTTTAGATGTTTTCCTTCAAAGTTTGTGATTTTTATGTTCATACCTCATTCAAGATGGCCGCCAACAGGGAACATAGTTTAACATAGGGACCCTATGGGAAATGCATTCAAAGATCTTCTCCTTTGAAACTACCAAGCCAAATTGAACCAGACTTGGTCACAATAGTCCTAAGGTGGTCCCCTTTAAAGTTTGTGATTTTTACGTTCAGATGGCCGCCAGTGTGGAACATAGTTTAACATAGGGACTCTACAGGAAATGCATTCAAATGTCTACTGAGCCAATTGGAACCAAACTTGGATACAATTGTCTTTGGGTTATCCCTTCCAAAGTTTGTGATTTTTAGTTTGTACCTCATCCAAGAATGAAAATGTAACATCTGGTGAACTGATTTATAGTATGAATGGGTGGTCTATTGGTGACAATGAATAAAACCAGTCACCAGGTGAGCGATACAGGCTCATGTGAGCCACTAGTTTGATCTCTCCATATATATTTGTATAATATAAAATACATACAAGTTAAACTGAGTGATACAATGAAATGAGTAAAAAATAGTAGATGATATGTATATGTATGTGATTATCAATTGAACAATGTGATTGTAAAAAAAAAATCCAGAATTCTAGTGATTAAATAAGATTTCGTTTGCTTAAAAGAAAGTTATGAATTCCCACAATTTAAGTGTTGTGATAATCTCCATGTTGACAGATAAGTTAGTCAGGTAATACTGTACAGTTTTTCATGAAGAAGTGGCTGACATTGAATACAATGGAACATCTTCATTGTTTATTTTTCAGTCAGTTTTAGAAGACTTCGGATCAAGCACAGCTTGCTCAGTCATGACAGACATAAGCCAGGACTATCAACTGGTTATTGGAAGACAAGATGTAATTATATTCATGTCATTTTGAAAATTGCATTACTATACAAATGTCATAGTAACAGTGATGTGGTTGAAGTTAGTTCACATGAATATTCATACTTTTTAAATAGACCATCAAAAGGTTAAGGTTGTGTTTGATTATAGCAAATCCTGATACAATTTTTCAATCCGCTTTTCAAAATTTCCCAGCTGAAATCAAACGCTGAAACTGCTTCTCTCTTGTAATAAGTTGTGCTTTATAAGGCTTTTATTTTTCACAATATCAATTTCCTAGCAATATTTCTCTAGTGCTTTAAGAATGTATTTATATAGGCCTGTCAAAAGATGGATGTATTATAGTTTACCGTCCGTCTGTATGTCCGGCAGTCCGGCCATCTGTCTGTTCCTTAACTTTTGGTTTCCAGAGTTTTTTCTGTAACCACTTGACATATTGATTTGATATTTGGTATATAAGTAAATCTAGGTGAGATACAGATCCAGATAGAATTTGGTACTGGTCAGTTGATTTTGTGCAGAGTTATGGCCCTTTGACTTAGTGAAAATTTGATAAATACTGTGGAAGTACTTATACATGTATTCGTGGACACCAATTTTCGCGGTTTTCATAAAAATAACTTTTTCGTGGGCACTTAAATTCATGGTTTTGAATTCCTTGCATTAAAACTCAATAGAAGAGATGCAGTTCGCTGGGAACTTAATTTCGTGGTTTTAGCGAACCACGAAATCCACGAAAATTGGAACCCCACGAACAATAGTACTTTCACAGTATAGGTTTCCACAGTTTTTTTCTGTAACTGCTTGACGTATTGATTTTATATTTGGTATATGAATGTATCTGGGTAAAATACAGATCAAGTTCTAATTTGGTTTTGATGGGTTGATTTTATACAGAGTTATGGGCCTTGGACTTGCTGAAATTTAGAAAAATATAGATTTACAGAGTTTTTTAGTCCCCTTACCGGCTTCGCCGAAGGGGACTTTAGGTTTGCACTCCGTCAGTCCGTCATACTCAGTTTTCCAGACTTTTTTCTTATACTATAAGATATATTTATGTAATATTTGGTATTTAAGTCTACCACCATGAGTTACAGATCAAGTTCGAGTTTGGTTCCAGTCCATTGATTTTGGACGGAGTTATGGGCCTTTGACTTAAATTTTGGTAAAATATAGGTTTTCCGGACTTTTTTCTAAACCGTTCCAGATATGAGGCTAATATTTGCTATGTGAGTCTACCACTATGTTCAAGTTTGGTTCCAGTCCATTGATTTTGAACCGAGTTATGGGCCTTTGACCTAGAAATTTTGGTAAAATATAGGTTTTCCGGACTTTTTTTCTAAACAGTTCCCGATATGAAGCTAATATTTGGTATGTGAGTCTACCACTATGAATTACAGATCAAGTTCGAGTTTGGTTCCGGTCCATTGATTTTGTACGGCGTTATGGGCCTCTGACTTAGAAAATTTTGGTAAAATATAGGTTTTCCGAACTTTTTTCTAAACCGTTCCAGATATGAAGCTGATGTTTGCTATGCGAGTCTACCACTATGAGTTACAGATCAAGTTCGACTTTGGTTCCGGTCCATTGATTTTAGACGGAGTTATAGGCCTTTGACTTAGAAAATTTTGGTAAAATATAGTTTTTCCGGACTTTTTTCTAAACCGTTCCAGATATGAAGCTAATATTTGCTATGTGAGTCTACCAATATGAGTTACAGATTAAGTTCGAGTTTGGTTCCGGTCCATTGATTTTGGACGGAGTTATGGGCCATTGACTTAGAAAATTTTGGTAAAATATAGGTTTTCCAGACTTTATCCCAACTGTTTCAGAAATCAAGCTGATATTTGCATTGATAATCAACCACTATGGGTTACAGATAAAGTTTGAGTATGGATTGGGTCCATTGATTTTTGACGGAGTTATGGGCCTAAGGCTTGGAAAACTTTTCTTATTGAACTATTTTTGCTGGTGAACAAAGAATTATTCTACTGGTTGGGCTTTCTGTATTGCCTTGCAATATGATCCACACTTGTTTTTTTCTGTAACCACTTGACATATTGATTTGATATTTTGAATATTAGTGTATCTAGTTGAGGTACAGATCAAGTTTCTGTTTGGTCCTGATTGTTTGATTTTGTATGGAGTTACTGCCCTTGGAAAGAGTAAATTTTTGAAAAAACATCAGTTTCTCCTCCTTTTCTCTACAATGCATGAACATGTTGATTTGATATATGGTATATGATTTTATGTTTATAAATTACTGATAAAATAAAAATTTAAGTTTGGTTCCTGTTGAATGATTTTTATACGACCCCAAAAATTTTGCGGTCGTGTTATGGTATGGCGCTGGCGTCGGCGTCGGCATCTGTGGACAGCATAACTTTGGTTCTAGTGAATGGATTGTTACCAAATTTTAGCATGATGTTTGTTGGCACAAGCTTAAGCCCGGATTTTAATTTCGCGTTCCCTGCCCAACCCGTTTTTGAAAAAGAGGCCAAAAAGGGGTTAAATTAGGTATTTTCGTGTCTGTGGACAGCATAACTTTGGTTCTAGTGGAGGGATTGTTTTCAAATCTTAGTATGATGTTTCTTGAAACATTCTTGAGAAATGTTTTTTTCCTTTAGTTTTTGGCCCCGTCCATTTCAGAATTAGGGGCCAAAAAAGGGTTAAATTGGGTGTTTTCACATATTTGACTGTAGAATCTTTATTAGTTATTGGATTTTGATGGGGTTTGTTTCAGTGTGCTCCTGAGGAAATTTCCAATCTGCAGTATGCCAACGGATTTCACATAGCATGTACCGCTCACGAGATAAATGGGGCCCAACAGGGGCTAATCTCAAAAAAATTAATTTTTTTATTTTAAGTCCGATTTTGATGCAGTTTTTTTCAATGGATTCCTTGTTAAAAATTAATATGGCACTCAGCTATTAGATTTTAATAACTTGTTTCCTTTCCCAGCTATGAGGGGCCGAAGGGGCCAAAATTGCGAATTTTTTCATCAGATTTCAATGGGATTTTTTTCTTTGGATTCCCCTTGATCTAAGCTTTCAGAGGTATGTAAACGGATTTGGCGTAGCTCTTTCCCTTTTCTGAGCTACAATCGGTCAAAGGGGCCAAAATTGCAATTTTTCTAAATATGTCAAATCTTTATTTTTCATCGGATTTCGATGGGATTTTTTTCTTTGGATTCCTCTTGATCTAAGCTTTCAGAAATATGTCAACGGATTTTGTGCGGCATATACCGTTTCCGAGCTACAAGGGGTCAACTAGATGAGGGAGGGCCTGAGAACCAATATTTTTTTTTTCATGGCCTAAATGTAGAACAACACTACATCAATGTTTGTCTTTACGGAAAGCATAAAATCAACTGGTAACATGTTTTTACCACGACTGCCATCTGTATCCTTCACAAAAAGACTTATTGAAGACAATCACAAGATATAAACATATAAGTCTCTCACTTGTATCCATATACTGTACATAATTTAGATTTTGTGTTGAAATACAATGTACATGTAATATGACAATAGGAGCAACCTATGGAAGGGCGTCAAGAGGAAAGTCACACTTCATAAATTTGGGAAGGTCACAATTTATTCGAAAAATGTCATTATTTCATAAATTCAGGAATGTCATAATTAACATTTCATAGGTTCAGGATTGTCATACTTAATTTTGTAAAATCTATAATGACCCCTAATGTCGTCTGCTACATGTTATCCCATTGGTCATTTTTGGATACGAAGATAAAACTATCTAAATCTTAATATCATTACAGTAGGTAGTATTCAAAAAGTTGTACAGTAAAAAATATTGCTTTTTTATCTACTTAATATTTTTATTCTGCATACCTTCAACTATCTGCTAAAACAAAATTAAGTTGCAGTATACATCATACGAAACAACAGAAAAACCAGGCAGATTTTCTTGATCATTGTATCCAGTCCTATCATAAAAAACAACCTCTCTACATATAGAAGGGCTTGACGCCCTTTATAATTAACTGTAATTAACTTTTGAACATGGTTAATGTTGATATTTTTGAACAATTTTGTTTGTAAAATGTGTATCCTCTTGTGTTGTAGGCAGTGTATTTCTACCAGCCTGATGGTAGAGGTCCATGTCTTGCATTTGAAGGGGAGAAGCTACAGTTACATTGGTTTAGAGGCTATCTCATTGTTGTAGGAAAGGAGTCCAAGGGATTACCAAGGGCACCAGTACTGTAAGTAACCTTATTTAATGATTTTAGAAAACCTAATTTAATGCATGCTTATAGAAATTTTCAAGGGTATTATGCAATTTTTAGGACAAAAACAACGATTTAAAGGATGATCATATAAAATGTACAGACTTTTCTATTAGAAGGACATGTTTGGTGTGGGTAGGAAAGAAGTTCTGAAATCCAACTATAACCACCTTACATTTTTCATGATTTTCTACTGCTTATCTAAAGGGAGATTTCCTATAATGATCAACAATATGTCCTAAAAAAATTACCTTCCTACCATCACATCAATTTGATTTAATACACATGTAACTCCGTCTCATGTACTATGTACTAGTTGGGATTGTACGTCTAGTTCAATTTTTAACTTTTGGGTACATAAACTACCTGGAAGTTACATTTTTGACAGAAATATATGATGTTACAACCAAAATTTGAAAAGTATGGGAGAACCAAACCGTCAGTCAGAAAAAAAAGAATAATCCATGGACAACGGGAACATTGGAAACACCAAGAATCAAGGACATCACACGAGTATTGGACAAAAATTAAAAATCAGGACACACATACAGATGAACAACACCGACCCAATAAAAACCATGGATGAGATCAGGTGCACCGGTATAGTAAACATCTCCTCCTTCTTATAAGACACCTGCCGTGTTGAACATGTCAACTAATAGTAATATCTAATTTGTTTTGGCTAGGAAAATATTCTTTTTGAATTTTTATCTTGCATTCTCAAAGGGTCACATGTGGAAACTTACAAGTCCTATTTAAATTTTATTCCTATGTTATAAATGTATTTTGATAACTTGCTATTTATTTGCAGTGGAGGACAAACATTAGAGATGAATATTGTCTCAGTGTATGATATACAGAACAAATTCATTGCTTATACAGCTCCGTATCCAGATGTTATAAATATCCTGTGTGAATGGGGGAGTGTGTATATTTTGAGTGGAGACAGAAAAGTGAGTGTTCTGATTTATAAGTTCATTGTTAGTCCCCTACCGGCGATAGCCAAAGGAGACTTTAGGTTTGCGCTCTGTCCGTCTGTCTGTCCGTCCGTTTGTCAGTCCCGCATCAGTTTTCCACACTTTTTTCTAAACCGTTGCAGGTATTGATCTGATATTTTGTATGTGAGTACTTTAATGAGTTACAGATCAACTTAAAGTTTGGTTCCAGTCCAGTATTTTTGACGGAGTTATGGGTCTTGAACTTAGAAAATTTTAGTAAAATGTCAGTTTTACGCACTTTTTTTTAAACCGTTGCAGGTATCGATTTGATATTTTGTATGCGAGTCTACCTTACAGAGTTACAGATCAAGTTAAAGTTTGGTTCCGGTCAAGTGATTTTTTTTTTTACAGAGTTATGGGCCTTGGACTTTTTTTCTAAACCGTTGCAGATATTAATCTGATATTTTGTATGTGGGTTTACCTTAATAATGAGTTACAAAAAAAGTATAAGTTTAGTTAAGGTCCGCTGATTTTTGAAGGAGTTATGGGCCTTGGACTTAGAAAACATATTTTACCATTTTTGCTAGTGTACAGAAGCCTTGTTCTACCAGTAGGGGACTTGGTATTGCCTTGCAATACGATCCACACTTGTTTTGATTATTATGTCTTCTTAAATTGGGATCCTTCGTAGTTCCTTGGTAAACTTTTAAAAACTGAACAAGTCAAGGCCCCAACAAATTTTTTTAAGGTTTTGTTAGTTCGTGTTTTCAATGAAGTTTATATAACTGAAAATGGTCTACAAAATGGTAAAATTTTGGGCACAAATTGTCTTATTTAAGTGTATTATTATCATGATCAGTAGACCTCAACACCCTATCAAGTTTTTTTTTAATTTCTTAATTTCATCAGGTTTCTTTGAATTCAAAGTTGTCCCTCAAAAGCGAAAAATAAAATCCTCTAACATTAATAACTATTTTTAAGTAAATCTCTTACACTTGAGAAAGCAATATTGATAATAAGAAAAACAAGTTTATTTTCAAGAAACTGTGTAAATTATAATGAATCATGCACATTAATAAAGTTACAGTATTTTTTAGTAGTCACAAGTATCTCTTAATTCAATCAATATATTATATCCATGTACTAATATACCATTCAGAAAACTCCTTTCATTTTCCTTTTTTCATATAAATTATATGATAATTGATGAGGGTATATGATTTATAGAACAGTATATTAAGACATAAAACAATTCCTTTAAATTTATTCCAGTTATACCAGCTACAGGAGAAAGACACTCAGACAAAGTTAGAGATGTTGTTCAAGAAAAATAACTACACTTTAGCTATTAGGTATTGTTATTTAAGAAATTATTTTGAATAGAAACAGAGGCTGTTTAAGGTTAGGGCTATTCCATTAAAAAAGATGTACCAGGGTCGGAAGGCAGAAAATGAAAATTCTTGTGGGTTCTTGTTGATTTTGTATCTTATTGCTATACTCATATTTGTCCATTACCCTTGGATGTGGGGGTAGTAGGAAATTGCCTTCCAACCCTAGTACATGCATTTTAATGGAAAAGCCCTTAGGCCATGTAAAATTAATTATCTGGTTCTCAGATAATGACTTTCAAAAAAATGGTGAGGGAGGGAGGGTATTTAATTTATGTATTTATTTTGTATGCTCATCCAAACTCCATCGTTAACTTTTCAGATATTATGAATAAATACTAAAATATGATATAGTATATAAAAGTAAGAGAGGACAAACCCAATGTTAAAAAACGATAATACTCCAAAGACAATGAAAAACACAAATAGCAAAGACATTACACAAGGACAATATATGTATAGTCCCTGCATCACATAAGTACCACACAGAAACGAAAAGTATATATTGATCATACCATAAATGGAGTATGCATCATGAATCTTGGAGTCAAAGCAAACTGCAATCATCAAAGACAAGAAACAGGTAAAGAAAAGACAGATCCAATATACCTCACCAGGATATGTCACCTTAAAGAAACTCCTGGAGAAAATTGAATTAGACTCCCTTATAGACAGGGGAATAATTGATGAACCTTGATTAGATCCAATGGGATCCGGTAAATAAGGTGTATTTGTATTATTTACTTGGTCACAAGTTGGTGACAGCAGTTCAAGTGGAAGGGTTACAGTCAGATACACTGACCATTTAGATAGAGCCAAATCTATCAAGGAAGTCACAAAAATAAATTCTTCCAATTAGCAAAATGATAGTGGGATCCCCTTCCAGTGACTGCAATGACATTCTTTATTTTCGAGTTCAGAACACGGTCTAAGACTGGATTTCAAAACATTCTCGTGCATTAAAGGATCTCTGTTTTCTGGTATTTCAGACAGACTCGCCATATTCCTTTTTCATAATTTCCTTTACGGTTGTTTAATCCGCCAAAGTCACAATAAACTATGGGTTAACGCACGAAAACCCGTCAAAAGATTTCAAAAGTGTCAGCGAAATCAACTTTCGTTTTGTTGTTGACAAAACCATTCGGAATGTAAACCGGAAGTAGCGATTTCTTCAAAGAAAACGAAAAATCAAGAGAGCTTCGAATGAAATTTGAGTTGTCTCTCTTTGATCAATCCAAGTGAAAAAGCGGGAAAATTTGAACACGGATTTTGTTACCGTTGTATTTATTTTTTGGGGACAATAAATACAGGCCATCGGCCAGGTTTTTGCCCATGCGGCGGTATCTGAGAACCAGATAATTAATTTTACATGGCCTTATCAGGCCATATTGTTACTGCATCATCGGCTGTGAATGTTTTATGATCAAAGGGAGATAAATCAAATTAAAAATGTGTAAGATATTTTCAGACAAATTTTGATGGCTTGAACCACCAAGGAACAATGAAAACAGTTGGAGCTAGAGGGATGTATCAGCCATTGATGTAGAATTATGTTTAAACTTGAACAGAAGGACAACAAAAAAAGGTTCCAGACATCCATGGTGTTAGGACTATTGCCGTTCAACCCATCAAAATTCATCTGTAGTATCAGACTTCAGTTTTAGGTTGAAAAATATGTATTTTGTATGTTAATTGGTTTAGGATAGAATTTGTACCATCAACTTACTTTTTGTTTTGGAATTTATTTGAAATTCTGCACTGTTTATTATCATTGTTTCTTACTTGTACTAAAGCTATAAGTTTTGTGAAAATAGCTGCATGTCTCTCAGAATTTTGCTTGTATTGAAATTATGAGTGATATACATGTAAATTTCATTTCAGTTTAGCCAAATCCCAGCAGTATGACCAGGATGGACTAATAGACATATTTAAACAATATGGGGACCATTTATATGGTAAAGGGGACCATGATGGAGCTATAGACCAGTATATTAAGACTATTGGTAAACTAGAGGCTTCATATGTAATTAGGAAGGTATGTATATTGAATGCATAATTAAACCAGTAAGAGTGGAAATAAAAAAGATAAAAACCCATGGCAATCTAAAAGCATGCAAATTGTTTCATAGGAAACAACCAATACAAATAACAAGTAGAACTGAAAACAAACACTGATATCATCTGGTGCTCTGGAAGAGTAAACATTTAATGCTGAAAACATGACATTTGTCACATTAATGAAAAAGCCAGATAAAATACATGTAAGAAATTTATCGAAGACTAAACTTAAGGTGCCTTTGAGGTGATAATATATATGAAGTACATGTATATGTTTACATTAGATACAGAGGTTATACTGGCTTCAGTGCATAAAAAAGAAATTTTTAGAAATAAAAAGTAATTTTAGAAGTGTTAATCTATGTTTAAACATGACTTTTCACCCACAAAATTTATGTATGAAAAAGAAAGGAAATGGGGTAAATGTCAAGGAGACAACATCCCATATCCAGGTAAAAATGACCCAAAACAAAGCATCTAGGGGTCACCGTATGGTCTTCAACACAGTGAGGAACCTCACACCATATAGCAAGCCCTAAATGGCCCCAAAAAGGTAAAAAAGTGAATAAATCAATGGAAACAAACCACATCCAATAACCCAAATATCAACAAACTAAAATTTTATAAGAAGACAAGGACAAGCCTATGACTAACATATTCCTGACTTGGGACAGGCGCATAAATTGCGGTGGGGTTAAACTCGTTTTCTTGGATCCAAACCCTCCCCTATGTGTGGTGAATGGCTAAAAATAAATACACAAAAAGACTCGCAGTAAAAAATCAAACTAGAAAAAAGTCCAACTTATCAAGATGAGTACCCTACAATAAAGTACATAAAACATGAAGACAATACACACAGGTACTGCTTGCAGTTACTGACAGCTAGCTAAGGACATAATTTCCGTTGACTAAGCCTTCTTACATATGAAACTTCAATCAAAATACTTCTTAATAGATTTGGTATAACAACATCATCAATTATGAAAGAAGAACATGATATTGTGCAATGCCAAATACTGCCAATATGAAAAATTGTTTAAATTTAGTTATGGTGTAAAGCATTTAGGAGATGATCAATATTTTTGCCAACAAACACCAGAAATAAAGATTTAACAACAATGCTGTATTTACAATGTATATCCTTTATGAATAACTTGTATATCCTTCAGAATTTACTCTGTTAGTGTGTATGTCAGCCATATTAACATGTGAATAATCTTACCCCCAAAATTACTTAGGTTTTACTGTAATGAAATGTGTGGCAATTTCCAGTTTTCAAAAAGAGATGTCAAATTTTGATGTGTATGAATAATAAATGATTCACATGTATATGTGTGTTTCTGAAGATACCTTACTATGACAAATGCAAAAAGATCCTTTAAGATAATTTATACACATATACAATTTATCCATTTCAGTTTCTTGATGCGCAAAGAATCCACAATCTAACTAAATACCTACAAGCATTACACAAAGCACAACAGGCAACAGAGGAACATACTACATTGCTGTTGAATTGCTATACCAAACTGAAAGATGTCAACAAACTAGATGAATTTATTATGGTATGACTTTTTATACAAGAAGTATTATTGTATTGTCTGAATTTTTGTTTGCACCTGTTGACATTTTCTAGGCAATTTTGTAAGGGCATTTTATTGTTGGTGACTTTTTTTATGTATATCATACCTTACCTTTGTTGATGCAAACAAATACATTTTATTACAATACTTTACAGTTTGTAGGAAAATTTCATTGCTCTGGATACAGCTTCATATTGTTTGCTTTTTGCACACTTTATACAATGGCAAAATTTTACTGTTGTATTATGGTATGGCTACACCTACAGTGTTGGCAGCTGTGAACAGCATATAGTGTTTAGGGATTGTTATTTTATTTTATGACTCAAAGATATTAAAAAAATACAGACAGGGAAGATAAATCATATTTACAAAGTTTGGATCCTGAAAAGGTATTATTTACATTGTAATGTATAACAGTCAGTTTTCTGATTACAAAATATTTACATTCTTTTTTATCAAAACCTACAATGAAGTATTGACTTATCAGGCCTTGCATCATTAAATTTTTTCCAACAAAATCAACATTTTGTGGTTGGTAAAACACATATAAATATGCCCCATAAAATTTTAAAATCAAAGTACATTGTTAATTTTTTTATTTTTATGCACCACCAATGAATATGGAAGGGGCATATAGAGTTACCCTTATATGTCCTTCCGTCCTTACATCTGTATGCCCTTACATCCTGTTAAGATTTGCGTTTAAGTCCATTTCTCAGAAAAGTAAGAGGTAGAACAATTATAATATATTAGTAGGTAGATATTTGATAGTACTACATAGTTTACTCTTTGACTTATATTTCATGCTTGAGGGACTCTGGTTCAGTTTTATGTTTAAGTCTATTTCTCAACAACTACACATTATGAGACAATGATATTTCATCAAATTTATGTCTTGAATCATTAGGTATCTTTGACTTACATTTTACCCTTCAGTGACTTTGGTTAAGTTTTGCATTTAAGTCCATTTCTCAACAACTGTACATTACAGGACAATTATATTTCATCAAAGTAATTGCCTTGATGAGTACTACCCGAATCATTGATAATTAGGTGGCTTTGACCAACATTTTGCACTTCAGTGTCTTTGGTTAAGTTTTGCGTGCAAGTATTTCTCAACAACTTCACAATATAGGACAAGGATACATGTATTTCATCAAATTTTGCCTTGGTAAGTACTACCCAAATTAATGACAATTTAGTGGCTTTCACCTACATTGTAATATGAGGTTATCCTTTGTGATAAATCTTTTGGTGGGGCATCTGTGTCTTACAGACACATTCTCTAGTTTGATATGCTTAGATGTTGAGAAATTGTAAATTAAGTTCACAATATATTGATTGAATCTTTGAAATACTCATATACTTCATTAATCTTGTACAATGTATTTAGACCAAAGATAGAGAAGTAGATTTTGATGTAGAAACAGCAATGAAGGTTTGTCGGCAGGCTGGATACCACAAACATGCTCTATTCTTGGCAGAGAAACATCAGAAACATGAATGGTATCTACGTATACAGTTAGAGGATAATAAAGATTATCAGAAAGCATTGGAATATATTGGTAAACTAGAATTTGAAGAGGTTAGTACTTAATTAAGTTACACATAAAACTGTTGGGATGACATTCTGACCTTACAATATAGTTGGTCTTTTGGGGGGGGAACAGTTTGTGGATAAGAATAAGTTTTAGGAAGTTTAGAAATACATTTAGTTTTATAAAACCTAATGATTGATTTAAACTGCAAGTATTTGTAGTTTTTGCATAAAAATTTCTCTAATATGGATGCCACAGCCGATGGTGTTGTCTCATAGCACATGTTATAAGTTTTAGAATTAGTTGGAAATCTGAAATACATGTATATATTCTGCTTAAGTGAAATATCCAGGTAAATCCTGCAATTTGATTGGTTACCTTGACATGTTCTATGAGAGCATATCCCCTTAGTAGCAAAATCACAATTTTCAAACGCTTTTAAAAGAAAAATTATAGCACTTCTAGCAGAATATAATAGTTATTCGGGCTTCACAGGGGATACAGGTTCATATTCCCTGTCTTTGCCCTATATCCCTTTTGCCTGACGACTCAGGGGATATAAAACACAGACAGGGAATATGAACCTGTATTCCCTGTGAATATTCCCGAATAACATATAATATCCATGTGAATATATTTAGAAATGTTAAATTAAACAAGGGTATATATTGTAGGCTGAAGAGAACCTAAAGAAGTATGGTAAAATGTTAATGTCAGAGGTCCCACAACAGACAACAGAATTATTGAAAAGATTGTGTACAGACTACAGACCTACAGACAGTAAGTAAATGCACCTACCTCACGATGTGATACATACCATAATACAAAGCTGACATTTCAAAATGATTCACTACCGTGCATTGTCCTTTAAGTTTTCTTCAGTTGGAATTAGCAATCAATAGACTTGAATATGTTGAAATTTGTTTCTGCTAGCTTTCACTCTTAAAGTCTACATATTTGTACTGAACAAAGATAAATAGATGGATTTTTCCTCATAAGATGAGTCATTTGTTTTTATTGTCATATTTTGTTTGAAAACATTATTGAAAGACAGTATTTTGAACTTTATCATATGTATCAAGATGTAAGCCAATTGTATTATATCATCAAACCTTAAAGTATTGAGATACATTGATACTTTGATGAATTGTATTCACCCTAAGATATCAGGTCACAAAGCTGCAAATCAAATGAAAAATTCTGTATAGTAGTCCATCCTTCATCAGGCCATCCCAACTGCAATAAAATTTTGAAGGGTGGGGGTGATCTCTGTTGGGAGGGCAATTCATTTGATAAGTACAAAGCTACTGTTTTGTGTTTTGACTTTTGTCATGAGAGTAGCCTCTTTTGGGATTGGCCATATCATAAACGAACCATTGCCAGTTAATTAAAAAGCAGTTTAATCTTTTATTAAAAGATTAACTATAAATAATGCTGAATACTTGAATTACTTGTATGTATCGACATCAACATCTATTACTCGTCGGCAATTTTCATGTAAAAGTAACTATTAGGACCTGCATCAACTGTCATGATAATTGACTTTGTACCAATAGAACTTTGTATATAATTACATGTATTTTAGTATATGGTACATGTATAAATTTTAAATAACATGTCATGATTACTCAGTTACATACAGTGGTGTTTTTAATCATTGTAGGACCACTTATAGACCAAGCCAGTTTGGAAGGTAATTTCATAGTTTAAGATATTTACAAATGAACTTTTGCTGATACATGTATGTGAAATGTTTTTACACACAAGTGGATAAAATCTTGACTGATATAGATATACAAGACTAAAATTTCTCCATTGAATAAATTGTTGCCAAGAATTATTGTTCTGCAAAGATTTTAATGTTTGTGTTTAAGTGTTTCGAGGGACTATTGTTAAGATTCAGACTGACAGCATTCTATCTACAAGTCTTCATTATTGCAATACGCAGAATAAAGATTTATAAACACATCTCAATAAATGTAAAGAGGAAAATAGTGACCTGTACTACAGTAGAACTTCCATTGCTCAAACTGCAATAACTCAAACACCGTGGATAACTCAAACGTTTTTTGCAATCCTTTTGTTCAAGTTTAAACATAGTTCGACCTCGATATCTCAAACATCCCCATTGGCTTGAAACTGTTTTCAACAATCCCTTAGAGCCATGAAGTTTGACTGTACTACATAATTTTAACCATTTTGTCTTGAAAACATAGCAGCCATCATTGATTAAAGAAGGACAACTCAAATTTCATGAAAATGATTCGATGAATCGGTAGGACTTGCTATTGAATCTTTTCAAGATCCAAAAATATGAAGATTACTTGCATCTGTCTGTATAAAATGGTTGGAACTTTTTTTTTTTCAAAGTCTGTGGGAATCTGGAAAATCATCAAGTAAACGTACATTTTCCATTAAAATATAAGATGTTTATTCTGGAGCTAATAATAATACCGGTAATCAAAGTAAGCAGTTTTACAAGTTAAATAATCAAAATAAGCAGTTTTACAAGTTTAGGACCTGTCAGCATCTCAAGCCCCTCTTTAAAACGACAAAATGTGCCTGGACAAAAATGACATTATAATGAAGATTTTACAGAAATTTGGTCGAAGATTTTTAAAAAAAATTTTGTGATACAATTCTTTGATACAACATCTTTATTATTAATTTAATCCCCTACCGGCTTCGCCAAAGGGGACTTTAGGTTTGCACTCCGTCAGTCCGTCGGTCAGTACGTTAGTCAGTCAGTCCGTCAGTCCCTCACACTCAGTTTTCCGGACTTTTTTCCCATACTATAAAAGATATTTATCTAATATTTGGTATGCAAGTCTACCACCATGAGTTACAGATGAAGTTCGAGTTTGGTTCCAGTCCATTGCTTTTGGATGGAGTTATGGTCCTTTGACATAGAAAATTTTGGTAAAATATAGGTTTTCATGACTTATTTTCTAAACCGTTCCTGATATTAAGCTAATATTTGCTATGTGAGTCTACCACTATGAGTTACTGATCAAGTTTTAGTTTGGTTCCAGTCCATTGATTTTGGAAGGAGTTATGGGCCTTTGACTTAGACAATTTTTGTAACGTATAGGTTTTCCGGACTTTTTTTCAAAACCGCTCCAGATATTAAGTTAATGTTTGCTATGTGAGTCTACCACTATGAGTTACAGATCAAGTTCGAGTTTGGTTCCAGTCCATTGATTTTGGAAGGAGTTATGGGCCTTTGACTTAGAAAATTTTGGTAAAATATAGGTTTTTATACGCCCGTCAAATGACGGACGTATTATGGTATACCGATGTCCGATTGTCCGTCTGTCCGTTTCATATGTCGCGCTCTAACTTGACAACCCTTTGGCCAATTCACTTCAAACTTTGTAGAGGTATTTGATATGATGGCCTCACGATCTGTATACTTTTTCGTGAAATTTCCATTTTTCTTGCAAGAGTTATGGGACTTTATTCGTCAATTTTAAGGCAATTTTTTACATGTCGCACTCTAACTTGACAACCCTTTGGCCAATTCACTTCAAACTTTGTAGAGGTATTGGATATGATGGCCTCACGATCTGTATCCTTTTTCATGAAATTTCCATTTTTCTTGCAAGAGTTATGGGACTTTATTCGTCAATTTTAAGGCAATTTTTTACATGTCGCGTTCCAACTTGACAACCCTTTGGCCAATTCACTTCAAACTTCGTAGAGGTATTGGATATGATGGCCTCAAGATCTGTATACTTTTTCGTGAAATTTCCATTTTTCTTGCAAGAGTTATGGGACTTTATTCGTCAATTTAAAGGCAATTATTTACATGTCGCGCTCTAACTTGACAACCCTTTGGCCAATTCACTTCAAACTTTGTAGAGATATTGGATATGATGGCCTCACGATCTAGTTATGGGACTTTATTCGTCAATTTAAAGGCAATTTTTTACATGTCGCGTTCTAACTTGACAACCCTTTGGTCAATTCACTTCAAACTTTGTAGAGATATTGGATATGATGGCCTCACGATCTGTATACTTTTTCGTGAAATTTCCATTTTTTCTTGCAAGAGTTATGGGACTTTGTTTTCAATTTTAAGGCAATTTTTTTTACATGTTGTGCTCTAACTGATAAGTACTTTGATTGGATCACTTTAAACTTTGCAGATTAATTTCTTTAAGAGAAATCAAGCTTAATTAGGCAGTTACAGGTGCTTCTGAATTGAGAACCCTTGACGGGCGTATCATGCGACTTGGCGCAGCTGTTTATTCTGACTTATTTTCTAAACCGTTCCAGATATGAAGCTAATATTTGCTATGTGAGTCTACCACTATGAGTTACAGATCATTAGCTAATTTTGCTGGTATAACAAGCGATTCCACCGGTAGGGACTTCTGTATTGCCTTGCAATACGATCCACACTTGTTCTTTTATATTTTTATGCAAAATGTTTTATGATTTTCAGGTGGCATTCCGAGAATACAGAAGGCCAGTGCAGAAGAATTCATCCATATCTTTGTCAGTAACTCACCAAGGCTTACAGAATTTTTAGAACACATGATAAAGGTATTTATATACAGTCAAACTTCGATGGCTCGAACACCCAACGGACTGATGAAAACAGTTCGAGCGAGAGGGGTGTTCGAGTTATCGAAGTTGAACTATGTTTAAACTTGAACAAAGGGACCAGAAAATGGGTTCGAGGCATCCATGGTATCCAAGTTATTGCAGTTCGAGCCATGGAAGTTCTACTGTATTGTTAATAAATTCCAAGTCCAGCCTGATTCCAATAGGGACATATGATTTAGAAAGGATTTATCAAGAAATGAAATTTATCAAATTGTCCAAAAAGATGATTTTTGAGGGGCTTTGCCAGAAAGAAATATATAAGAGTCAGAAGTGTCTTAAAAAGTCCACCACTATGATATTTTTTTTTTTACCTTTTTTGACTTTTAAAGATACTTAATCAGTAACAGTAACACATAATGAATCATATGAATTAACAATGCCATTAACCATTTGTTTTACATGTAATTTACCAAATCCATAAACAATGAATGACTGGATGATGTTGAAGATGCATTCATTTTCTTTTAAGTTTGAAAAAAAAAAGAGTTTTTATTAGGGCTGTTCCAGAAAAATTGACATGGGGGTTTGAAGGCTCTTTTTGTGTCGCCTGCTGTAAGCAGAGTCGACACATAGGGATTACTATCCGTCGTCTTACGTCGTTGTCCTGCGTCGTCCTGCGTCGTCTGTCGGTTTTTGAATCCGCAACTCCTTCAAAACTACTATTCCGATTCCAACCAAACTTTCAGGATATGTTGTTCACTTGGTGTAGTTGTGCACCTGATACTTGGAATTTTGATTTTACATATTTTAGAGGTTCAGGGAGCCAAAATTGCTCATTTGTGGGTCTGTCGGTTTTGAATCTGCAACTACTTCAAAACTGCGAGTCCAATTCCAACCCAACTTTCAGGATATGTTGTTCACCTGGAGTTGATGTGCTACCTGATACCTAGAATTTTGATTTTACATATTTAAGAGGTTCACAGAGCCAAAATTGCTCATTTGTGGGTCTGTCGGTTTTTGAATCCGCAACTCCTTCAAAACTGCTTGTCCAATTCCAACCAAACTTTCAGGATATGTTTTTCACCTGGTGAAGATGTGCACTTGATACTTAGAATTTTGATTTTACATATTTTAGAGGTTCACAGAGCCAAAATTGCTCATTTGTTATTCTGGTTAGTTAATCCTCAACTCCATCACAGCTTTAAGTCAGATTCCAACCAAACTTGCAGGATATGTTGTTCACCTGATCTTGTTGTGCATCTGATATGTAATATTTTGATTTTACAGATTTTAGAGGTTCACTGATTCAAAATAGCTCATTTGTTAATTTAGTGTATTAATTTGGTACTTTTTCAAAACTAGAAGTCATATTCCAACCAACCTTTCAGAATTTGTTACTCACTTGATTTAATTGTGCACATGATACTAAAAATTTTGATTTTACAGATTTTAGAGGTTTACTTGGCTAAAAATGGCTCTTCTGTAGTGCAGGTGACACAAGTGTTCCATGGAACACCCATCAATTTTTATTGACCCCCACCACCCATAGAATTCTTCCCAATACATGTATGTACAATACAAAAGGATGAAGAAAACACAACCACCCACAGCAATTTATATGAAGTGCCTTCAAAGGGTCCTAGACCAACTTTTCTGGAACAGCTCTCACTTTTTATACGACCGCAAAAATTTTTGCGGTCGTATATTGGTATGGTGCTGTCGTCGTCGTCATTGTTGTCGTCGTCGTCGTTGTCTGTAGACACTTTAGTTTTTGGTCAATAACTTTAGTTCCAGTACATTGATTCTTATGAAATTTTAACATAATGTTCTTTGGTACAAAAGGAAGGCTTGGCTTAGTTTTGGTCATTGTGGCCCACCCGTTTTTAAAAAGGGGCCAAAAAGGGTTAAATTGGGTGTTTTCACATGTTTGTCTGTAGAATCTTCATTAATAATAAGATTTTGATGGGGTTTCTTTCAGTGTGCTCCTGAGGAAATTTCCAATCTGGAGTATGCCAACGGATTTCACGTAGCATGTACCGCTCACGAGATAAATGGGCCCAACAGGGGCAAATCTCAAAAAAAAAAAATTTTTATTTTATGTCCCATTTTGATGCAGTTTTTTTTTAATGGATTCCTTGTGAAAAATTAATATGGCGCTCAGCTATTAGATTTTTGATAACCTGTTTCCTTTCCCAGCTATGAGGTGCCGAACGGGGCCAAAATTGCGAATTTGCAGATTATGTAGAATTTTTATTTTTCATCGGATTTCAATGGGATTTTTTTCTTTGGATTCCACTTGATCTAAGCTTACAGTAGTACGCTACGGATGTGGCGTTGTTCTTACCGTTTCCAAGCTACGAGGGGTCAAAGGGGCCAACATTGCAATTTTTCTAAATATGTCAAATCTTTATTTTTCATCGGATTTCGATGGGATTTTTTTCTTTGGATTCCTTTTGATCTAAGCCTTCAGTAGTATGCAAACGGATTTTGTGTAGGTCTTACTGTTTCCGAGCTACAAGGGGTCAAAGGGGCCAAAAATGCAATTTATCTAAATATGTCAAATCTTTATTTTTCATCAGATTTCGATGGAATTTTTTTCTTTGAATTTCTATGGATGTAAAGTTTTAGTTGATAGTACATATTTTGCATAGCTCTTACATTTTTTTTCATTAGTAAGTGATCAAAAGGGTTGAATTTTTCCCTATTTATTTCTAGCTAATAACTTTGTCAAGCTTCTTTTTGTGTCCATCTAATTATTGTGTCAAGATCTTTACTGTGTCCACATTCACTTTAAACTACTTTTGTTGAAATTTCAGTGGTCGACATGCTGCGGTCGTATCATGCTGCGCTCGGCGTAGCCCTTATTTATGCAATTTTTTAATTTGTGCCCAATATATATCAAATGGCAATCTTCCCCTTATGGCCCTCTAATACTATATGATTATTTTTCATTAAACCTTAATACTGCATGGTGCTTTATATTAGTGGTACAAAAATTTTGTGGTTTTCAGTCTTAGATATATTAGCAGGGTTTTATATTCATGGTTATTGAGTTTATGTGTATTAAGTTTATATTCATGGTTTAGAGTGAAATATTCACAGGTACAAATTATTATGTGAAACTTGAATAGCTAATAAACTGATACCCCACGAAATACATGTATAACTACCATACAGTAAGGGCATGGTAACATTTTTCCCAGAAGTGTTACATAATTTTTGTAATGATAAACAATTTAGCTTGGCAGTATCCCAGCAGTGTTTACAGATTTCCAAGATTACAAGGACAAAGAGTGTTTTTTTTTAATAAGCAAGTATTTAACAAATTTTAGTAATGGAAGAAATGTTTTCATAGAAAGTTTAGTACTGTATCTTGGATTTTTTTTCAGGTACAGCCTAACTCTCCCAGTCTATTATACAACACAGTTCTTGAATTATATCTACATGACATTGTCCATGAAAAGAACATTACTGTAAGTAATTTATATAAATTTTAAGTAATTTACACTTATTCTAAGTAATTTGCATCTACATGTGTTTGAGTAATTTACATCCACATTCACTGTATTTATCAGTCTGTTCATTCAGACTCGCATATCATGGACATAAAGCAATTACAGGAGCAGAACCAAAGACAAATAAAAAAAAAAATGGTTACAATTTCATTTTTATGCCCCAGCAATGACAAGTGTGTGTTTGTGTGTGTGTGGAGGGGGGAATATTGTTTTACCCTGTATGTTTCTCCGTCCATACTTCTGTTTGTCTGTCTGTTTGCAGGTGACACACTGTTTGTCAGTGCTATTTCTTCTTTAGTTTTATGGTAGGAAGTTTTTATTGTGTATTACATGTATTTGTAGGGACTTTTTCTCTTACACATTTACTCCATATCCTTTCATTGTTTAGTAATAAAGTAATACAGAATATTTCGCAGCTTTTCTAGAAAGGCTGTTGTCCAAGGCCTGTTATTGTAAGAGTATAACAGCGTTGTTCATATTGACATTGATGCATTAAATTTTACATTTTTATTGCAGGCCAAAACAGATAAAGTTAGGAAAACTGAGGATCTACTGAAAAATCCAGAGGTTTGTTAAACTTGATGACCAAATACAGTAATATCTTCATGATAGGCCCACTCAAGAAAGGCTGTTCTATTAACAAAGTCTCACATTAGTAAAGCACTTTTCAGCTGTACTGTCATTCCCTTGAAAACCCATCTCCAACACAGTGTCAGAAAATTGGCATAGATTTTGAAGCTTTAGATTGGAAGGACTTATGTATATTCATGTTTTTTGGCTAATATTTAGAATTTTTGTTTGATGGAGGTGGTTTGGAAGTCGAACACTTAGCATTTGTCCTGCACATTCATGTATAATAATTCCTCTTTAGGGTAGATAGACACTGTTGCATTGCGCAATTCATTCACACATTAGAAAAAAAAGAGTCGGATACGGGGTAGGTTTGATTTTTGGGCCGGAACATTAATTTGACAGCTTTTCCTTTCTGACGTCATAATTGAATGACAGATGTGAAACGTCATAGTTCATTTATTAGGGCCCCGCATCGAGATGCGGGTGCCCTATAGTTTTCACTTTGTCCGTCTGTCTGTCCGTCTGTCTGTCCATCTGTCCGTCTGTCCGTCAACAATTTTTTCCGTCACAGATTTCTTGGCTTCTATATGTGGGAATGATTTGAAATTTGGTCTGAAGCTTGGAAATGATGAGTTGTATCGTGTAAGCAATTTTCAAGTTTGTCGGGTGCCCACTTCCTGTTTGCCGATACTTTGAATTTTTGCTAAAAACTAAATTTTCCGTCAAAGATTTCTTGGTTTCTACTGAAAGGAACGATTTGAAATTTGGTGTGAAGCTTGGAAATGATGAGTTGTAATGTGTAAGCAATTTTCAAGTTTGTCGGACATCCATTTCCTGTTTACCGATACTTTGAATTTTTACTGTAAACCAAATTTTCCGTCAAAG
>MJUU01051562.1:30202-50146 GCA_002080025.1 Modiolus philippinarum | reverse complement strand
TGCAAATTTTTGTCAAAGATTTCAAGTTTTGTTATATTTTACCAACCAACAGTGGTTGAATGCTGATTTTCAAGTCTCAAAAATTGTGGATTATAAGAATTGCTTTAAATCAAGGGCTATTCTTTAACAAATTTACTGTTTTATTTATAGATATCAACAGATATTGAGATACCACATGGAACATGATGACTATGTACATGTTATAGACACATGTAAAAAATTTGGGTAAGAATTATAATTTTGATGATTTATTAGTATTTGCATTGAAGATGGGATGAGATGTAGGAAAATGTCCTCGACACAACGGGTAACATTCATATAAAGTTGAACTTCAATGGCTAGCACTGTAATAACTTGAATCCTATTTCTGAACCTTTTGTTCAAATTTAACCCTTTCAACACCGTAGACCGCTTTAGCGGTCTGACAAGTTTACTACCATTCAACACCACAGACCGCTTTTCCGGTCTGAGAATGCTAAAAACATTCATTGACTTGTCAATGACCTAGGAAGTGTTGTTTGCGCATATGTCGGCGCATTGAATCTTGGGAGAATTCTACTTTCACTTTCCAACCTTTTTGGAGGGAATCGAGGCCAAAACGTTCAAATTACAAGCAATTAAAGACAATGGAAAATTTTTCGAGGGAATGGCAATAATTCAAAGGAGTCAGAGCTTTCTGGGGATTAAAATTTTGACGATTTTTGTTAACTGAACGCTGTTTATGCACGGGGAAATAAACAGAATGACTCGTTTTGTCAATTTTGCGATGTGGTCAGTCAAAATTGATGACCAATTTGACTTTGATGGATTTTGATCCAAGGACGCGTATGAAGGGTCTAAATACCATGAATTACAGCCGAAAATGAGCAGAATATTGCCGAATTTAATGAGAGAATACGGCCGAGAAGGGCATGAGGCTTCTGACTCCTTCAAGTCCTTTTTTCCCTGACAAAACGTTCATCAATATCAAACTTGAAGACCTAGACCGGCGATAGAAAAAAGGGGGGATGACACGGACATCCACAAGGGCGTATGGATAAAGGTTTCTGTGGCATTATTTTTAACATGGATTTGTTTGGATTAAATAAATCTTTCACTTGATGGTTAGATTTAATTATTTGAAAATTATTTACTGCATGTTTTTGACCATAAAAGTCAAACTTACCTGGATTTTACCTGTAATTTTATCTTTATTGCAAAATATTTCTTAAAACATATATTTTTTATTTTTGTTTTTTATATCATCTTTTAGTTTATTTTATCCCCTTTAATTTGATATATAATTCATAGTGATACATAATGTATTTATATTTTTAATTAATTATTTTTCTTAATGAGGTAAAATCTGCTGCTGTTCATGAAAGTTACTGTGGTGTTTTGGGGTTATCTAGTGAAATTTTACTTGATGTTGAAAGAGTTAAACACAGTTTGACCTCAATAGCTAGAACACTCTTCTTGCTTGAATTGTTTTCATCAGTCTCTGAGGTTGAACCATCAAAGTTCGACTGTAGGAATTATACACACTAAAAAGATTCTTTATTGGGCCAAATGTTAAAAATATGCAAAGATTACTGAACAAAACATGTAGTAACCAATTTAAAATGATTACAAGTATGTATATAAATATATGTTGAAAAAAATATTAAGGTTATTTGTAGAATGTCTCAAAAAATGGATTGCCACTGACATGATATACATGTATTAAAAATATTGCTGTGGTTTTAAAACTAAAACAAAATGTATTTTACTTAAGCATAGTCATTTATTGAAGAAAAATTGAAACAAAATGTATTGTACTAGTCTTCCTTATGCCTGTGTTTCTCAGAAGCAACACAAAGTGATCACTACGGGTAACAGTCCTGTTGCATTGCTGCCATAACAAATTATTTCAATACATTTGTCTTGGGAACCACATATGCCACTTTCCTGATACTGTGAAAGTACTATTGTTTGTGGAGTTCCAATTTTCGTCGATTTCCTGGTCTGCTAGAACCATAAAATTCAGTTACCGATAAAATAAATTTCTTCCATAGAGTTTTATTTGCATTGCATTCGAAACCACATATCTAAGTACTTGCCAAATAGTGATATTCATGAAAACCACAAAAATTAATGTCCATGAGTAAGAGTACTCCACAATAATTGGCATGAAGAAATGTTACATAAGTTTTGATTTATATCCTCTGTGGCAGTACGTAAAGTAATTTTGTTGAAGAAAATAGTATCAGTCTGGTTTTTGTTACATTTTTCTTAGGAAATAAATGTACAATTCTTGCATATACATGTATACAATGTAGTAGCATTATAACTGTTTAATGTAGACAATTTAAGATCTAAGGTTCGGAATGTTTGGTATTTATCTTAAGTAAAAATTTGATACCATCCACTGAAAGACTTGCCACTTAATTTTAATTTTGACGTTCATGTTTGTGAATATCCTCTCTAATTGTCATTTCCGGTGATATATACACATTTTTGTACTTTTATTTTTCAGTGCACAGGATTCTAATCTCTGGGTGCAGGCATTATCTTACTTTGCAAGGAAAGAAGAGAACTGTAAACCACAGCTGATGGATGTTCTAGCTCATATCCTTGTTGTCACTATATATATTGAAACACCTAAAATGTGTTTCTCCTATTTTTAAATCTTGGTATTCTTACATTTTTGTACCCCTGCCATCTAAAGAAAGGGCTTTATCTTTTTAATTCTCTTTTTAACTGTTTTGTCAATTTGCTTCTGAAGAAATAAGGGCTATTCCAGTAAAAATTCCCACCAGGGGGTGTAACGCCACTTATTTTCATACCCCCACCAAGAGAAAAAAAATCAAATATATAACTATACTTGTAGGATACAATTAGGAGATAACCATACTGTATTTTAGGATCTGAGGGGGTAAATCGTAGATTTTACTGTCGCAAACTGAGTTTTCCGGCGACACGTTAGCGGAGCTGGAAAACGGATGTTTGCGACAGTAAAATCTTAGATTTACCCCTGAAGATCCTAAAATACAGTTTGGTTATCTCCATTCTAATGCAAATCCCCCAAAAATCATTTAAAATAGATTTTAAAATCACAGGAAGTTTGGTATGCGTCTGCGCAATTACGTTGCTATTGGTTCCGACGGTAAATTGTGGATTTTACCCCCTCAAAATTCTGACGCCATCCAATCAAAATTAGCGTTACAAACATAAGTGCATTAGAATAGAAATTTACCCACCACCAACAGAAAAAAAAAAGGTGTTCCACCCCCCGGTGGGAGTTTTAAATGGAATAGCCCTAATCAATGAAGGGATATAGAGTGAATGCACATGAGACAAAGACTCTACAAATACATGGTAAAAAACAAGCAATGGAACAATGCTTTTATTGATGGTCTTTATCTTGAAGTCACCATGAGTTTCCTAACATTTTTCTTCATAATTTATTATCTAAGGTTTGTAAAAAGATAACTTGATGTTTTCAAGTTTTCTGTGGTCATTTTCTACTTTTTTTCCAGTTAATGAAATTCACAACTATGTTATTTTTCATGCATGAGATTTTTCAAAAATTACAAACTCAAAGGAATGTGCATTTAATCTTGATAAAATAGGTGCAAGTCTTTTGCATGGTGTGTGAGATTTGAGTGTTTAATTATGAAGGCAAAAAATTCCTTTTATACAAGATTTATAGAGAACCATTAAACATACATGTAGAATAATAAAGAAGACCTTCTACACGTTTCTAAGTCATTTGTCTTAGACGTAAAAGAAAGTTCAGCAACTTTTGATTTTTTTGGGGTATTTTTCCTCGACTATTATCAGATATTGACAAGAAAAATTTACTACCTCCACTACTAGTTATACAGACATTAGCTCACAACTCTACAGCAACTCTGTCTGTTGTTAAGGTACTGTATGTAAGAGTTTTTATCATGCAATCATATGTTTTACAAACACAGATAAAGACACCAGTGAAAAAAGTGCTGGTAAATTGGCACTGTAAGACATATTGTCTTCTGGTGGAATTGAGTAAAAATACATACAATAAAAAGTATTTTTGAAGTGCATTGAAGTGTAAGAAGATATGTACATTGATCCAAACATATATACATGTACCTGTAGATAAAAATTACATTAAGTGAAAAATGTAGTGAATAAAGATATTCTAGATTAACTTGTCAATTTCCAACATCAGTGATGATAATATTAAAATTGACAAATCAAAACAAGTGTTACATAAGAATTAGGTGCTGACTTGTGGTTGAGATTATGAGAACACCTACTATTGATATAAGTACATTTTCAGAATTAATCAGTCCAGCTGACAAAAAAAAAAACAGAAACAAAAAACTGACCTATTCACATGGCATGCCAAATAGAACACCCAATGCAGTGCCAATAAATAATTTTTTAGATAAAGATCTTGTATATTACAACATACCTATCTTAGAACATTGTTACATCAGTAAAAATAACCGAGATTCTCATCCCACCTACCCTGATTTTTCACCTGTCTAAAAAATATTATGGTTTTTTGGCCAATTTGGGTATATATTGTATTTCTTTTGAAATGACAGCATTTTCACAAAATTTGAAAAAAAATATCAAATAAAATTTGCCTGCCCTACCAAAATTTTGAGGAAAAATGGATGAGAATCTATGAACTATATTATTATGGCCTAATACTACTGGTGAACCGTTGCATACAGTTTTCCACTTAGTACTTGCCATACATGTCAACATGATTACAGACAAGGATTTACTGTATGTTTGCTGGAGATGCGTAGACAGTCTGGAATGATTCTGTAATTTAGGATAAAATTCTCTTCCTTCACCTGCTACGTAGTTCCTCTGAGGTGCAATGTCATAAAGTTTGAGCTGGTAAAATAAAGTTGTGTCACAAACTTAACATTGTTTATATTTACAATCAAACACGCAATAAAACAGTGGTATTTTTTTGCATTCTGTTTCATTTTGTACCATGACGTTAAGAACTGTATTAACATTGTACACAATGTGTCTGAGGCTGAATGAACTATTTTGTGTTTGTCATAACATTACTTTTATATAATACAATATTTTACTCATTATGAGGTAAAATGAAATTTTAGTGTGCCTTTTCAGTTGAACTTGAAAAAAAATTTCCAAGAATGATTTCATTCAGAACAAGTTATCTCCATGAGAAAAGTGAAATTCCCTTAAATTACAAATTGGATAGCTTTTCTGAGACACCTCAGAACTCAATGAACTGAAATTATGCTCGCACCGGATATACATTAAGCTGAGAATTCTATAAAATATTTTTCATCTTTCTAGAAATGAGAGGATCTTGAGAACAACAAATCGTTCCTGCTATTCTAGTCACTGCCTGCCATTTAAATTGACTGATATGGCTGAAAAAATTGCAGAACCTAACAACAGTACATGTACATGTATAATCATTTGCTTGCAGTAAGAACACAATCCAACTTTTAATTGATTTGTCTTTACTTTAGGATTACATTATAAGAAGACTTCAGTTAGAAAATGACCAAATAACAGAAGATGAAAGATTAATTAAACAATATAGAGAAGATACAGAGAAGAAACGAGATCAAATAGAGGAACTTAAAACTACGTAAATATTTCATTAGGACTTATTGTTTTTTTTTTTCATTTCAAGTCAACTGATTCATTCACTAAAATTATACTGTTGTTTTTGTCCCCCGCCGCAACACGGAGCGGGGACATAGAAATGCCGGGCGTCCGTCCGTCTGTCCGTCACACTTTCTTGTAAGCGCTCTCATGCCTACAAATTATAATGGATTTTCATGAAATTTATACCAAATGTTCATATCACTAATACCTTGGTCAAGTTAGAAAATCAGCCTTGGTCGATACTGTTTGACGGAGTTGTGGGACTTTGACCGAAATCATGAATCTTTTTTATCCAAAAATTGACCTTGTAAGCGCTCTCATGCCTACAAATTTTGACAGATTTTCATGAAATTTATACCAAGTGTTTATACCACTAATATCTTGGTCATATTTGAAAATCAGCCTTGGTCGATACTTTTTGACAGAGTTATGGGACTTTGACCAAAATAATGACACAGTTTTAGCCAAAAATTGACCTTGTAAGCGCCATCATGGCTACAAATTTTGACGGATTCTAATGAAATTTATACCAAATGTTGTTTATACTACTAAAACCTTGGTCAAGTTCGATAATCAGCCTTGGTCGATACTTTTTGATGGAGTTATGGGACTTTGACAAAAAATAATGACTGTTTTATCCAAAAATTGACCTTGTAAACACTCTCATGCCTACAAATTTTAACCGATTTTCATGAAATTTATACCAAATGTTTAAACCACTAATACCTTGGTCGAGTATGAAGATCAGTTTTGGTCAAGACTTTTTGATGGAGTAATTGGACTTTGACCAAAATAACAACACCGTTTTAGCCAAAAATTGACCTTGTAAGTGCTCTCATGCCTGCAAATTTTGACGGATTCTCATGAAATTCATATCAAATGTTTATACCACCAATACCTGGTCAAGTTTGAAAATCAGCCTCGGACGATACTTTTTGACAGCGTTATGGGACTTCGTCAAAAATAATGACTGTTTTATCCAAAAATTTACCTTGTAAGTGCTCTCATCAGGGTTGGAAATTAACTTTTTTCCTCCAGGGGCAAGCTGGGCCCCTAACTTTAAATTTCTAGGGGCCCAGCCCAAATTCTAGGGCCCAGATTTGAATGTAAAATGCTGATGTTTCAATATGATGTGTATTCTTTATACCCCCCGCAAACAAAGTTTGGGGGGGGTATATAGGAATCACCCTGTCTGTCTGTCTGTCTGTCCGTCTGTCCGTCCGTCTGTCCGTCCGTCTGTCCCTCTGTCCACACTTCTTGTAAGCGCAACTCCTCTTAAACCACTTGAAGGATTTTGATGAAACTTTACACAAAGGAAGGACACTATATGGAGATGTGCATGTTGTCCGAAACCAGGAAGGGGAGATAATTCGACTTTGACTTTTCTTTGAATCCCTATATATGGGTTATCTCGTAAGCGCAACTCCTCTTAAACCACTTGAAGGATTTTGATGAAACTTTACACAAAGGAAGAACACTATATGGAGATGTGCATGAAGGAATATAATTATTGTCAGAAACCAGGAAGGGGAGATAATTCGACTTTGAGTTTTCATCGATTCCTTATGTATGGGTTACCTCGTACGCACAACTCCTCTTAATTTACTTGAAGGATTTTGATGAAACTTTAGACAAAGGAAAAACACTATATGTAGATGTGTAAAATGTCAAATAGGCTGGAAAAGGGTGAATTTTATATTTGTCTGATTTAGACAGAGTGTTTTCATTGGAACCCTTGTGAAAATTTCTTTCTTGAAGATTATATCATTGTGTCCATACTTGTATTGTGTCCACAATTGTACTGTGTCCACACCAACTTAATTTTGCAATTACCATATCGATTCAGGGTTCAATGAGCGGGGGGTATATTTGGCTGCCATTCGGCGACAGCTCTTGTTTCAATTGGTTTGTTGTGATTTTTGTGTGAGTATAACTATTGTAAATGGAAGTATAATGTAGATACTCCAGTAGTTTGTGATACATGGGAATGAAAATAAATACAAAGCATTCCTTAAACCCAATGATAAAGTTCCACATTTTGAACCAAAACAAAATAAATGTTATAATTTCGGAAGCTTAACGGAACAGTGTCTGCATTTTTTCCTGTATTTTGAATAAAAGTAAAAATCAATCGGGAAATCAATACATTGTCGGTGGTATCAAGGACCTACTAATATTGTGTTTACACACTATTTTTTTCACACATTTTTACGCAATATATGTTAAATTTTTTGACGGAATATCAAAATGCCATCAATTCATAACACTTCTTGTAATTTGGTTTTCAGACATATCATGAAAATACATTCGTAACTTCTCGTCCATTACCAAGGTACTGTAGGTGTAGGTAGCACGGTACTAATTATTTTTCCATAGGCGACAATAGTAACATTTTCAGAAAATTTACTGATTTAAAACAAGAACCCAAAGCGAAGTCATATCAATTGTTGAAGAACTTTATAATGCCATTCCAAGAATAAGTGTGAAACATATTCATGACCAATTCCCTTTCAAGCTATACTGAGTCAAACAGACCCACTGTGTCAACAGTTCAAATTTTACCGCCATTCATTGAAAATTAGGAATATATTTTAAAAAATTCTCAAAAATTCATTCTTAACTAAATTAAAATTTCTTTTGTTATTTTTGAAACCTTATTCACTATTCAGTCTTGAGATAGTATAAGGCATAAATTTTAACAATATAAACCAATCATATTTAACCTTTGGTCTTCACACTGTGAATCTGAATGTAGGGTACACAAAATTTTGAACTGGTTCCCGCAAAGTAATTAGTACCGTGCTACCTATAGGAATACACATTGAGTACAAAACTAATGGAAACACTTCCTGGAGCAAGATTACTCATTTCTGACTTTAATTCAATAAAGTTCATTTGAATTCACCATTTGACCTTGACCCAATATTGGATTTCAAATGCCAACCCCCATAGGCAATGTTGGATGGTTGGAAACCCTCATTTCAAACAGACCTCAAAATGAGTAAGGAGAATTTCTTGGTGAAATCACTGCATTCAAATAAAGTACTAGTAACAGCTGTTTCAAGAAATACAATCTATATCATCTCTGGTATGTTAGATTCTTGACTACTGTCTTAAATATCATCTTAAATTGGATTTCTGTATTTTCAAACAAATGACCACCCCATAGCTTACAGCAGGCCTTAAATTGGCCAAGATTCTAAAATGTGCCTGACAAAATCTCCCAATGATAACATTAAACATAAGATTGGCCTCCTATCAGGTTTACTTCCAGTTTTTCCCTTGCAGAATGTACTATAAGAGGACTTCTATTACATAGTCAGGAGTGCAATAACTAAAACAGACCCCATGAATTTATATCAGCTTATGTAGGGAGCTCTAAACCTGGTTCAATATACTCTTTGTTTTCATTTATTTACAGCTAAGTCTTCCTTCTACTTATGGCTGGCACCATTTTACATTTTCACTACAACTACTTAGCAAAAGATACATTTTTATCTAATGGCGGTCAAAATTTATGTCCATAATTTACCCATTTTTGGCATCACATTTCATAACTGAAGATTTAATTTAGCATTTAAATCCAGTTTGTTGACTGAAATTTAAAAAGTGTATTGTAATCAACATTTTTAGACATAATATACCAAAACTTTACATCATGAATGGAAAATTTGGTCAAAATTTGAACTTCACTCATTTTTCATAATTTGCGAACAATTTTCTCCCTTTATAATATGTCGCGACAAAATTCTTAGCACAAATATTGCAGCGAATCATTGCATAAAGTAAGAACAAAGGCTATTAGACACTTTTGAACCAAAATAATGGCCATTGACTGATTCCACTATATGTAGTAGCCCAAACTATATGAGCATATCCATAAAGATCTAAAATTGCTGAGTCAGCAATATTTCCTTATTTCTAAGACTTTTTTTAACCTTTTGACTTATCATTCTTCCATAAATCAGTGAAATCCATAACACTGAGCACTACAGAGTAAGATTAGATATTATCAAATGAAAATTTTATAATGTCTCATTTCAGCCTATAGGTAGCACGGTACTAATTATTTTTCCATTGGCGACAATACTAACATTTTCAGAAAATTTACTGATTTAAAACAAGAACCCAAAGCGAAGTCATATCAATTGTTGAAGAACTTTATAATGCCATTCCAAGAATAAGTGTGAAACATATTCATGACCAGTTCCTTTTCAAGCTATACTGAGTCAAACAGACCCACTGCGTTAACAGTTCAAATTTTACCGCCATTAATTGAAAATGAGGAATATATTTAAAAAAATTCTCAAAATTCATTCTTAACTAAATTAAAATTTCTTTTGTTATTTTTGAAACCTTATTCACTATTCAGTCTTGAGATAGTATAAGGCATAAAGTTTAACAATATAAACCAATCATATTTAACCTTTGGTCTTCACTGTGAATCTGAATGTAGGGTACACAAAATTTTGAACTGGTTCCCGCAAAGTAATTAGTACCGTGCTACCTGTAGGAAGATGACCGAGTAGTTACTAACTATGCACCAAATAGGTTGGGAGTCTTCGTGATGTTAACCAATCGTAATTACGTTTAGAGTGAGAGAACCCAGCACTGTATTCTTTAGAAATAACCGTTATCACATGTTTACCCAACTGTTTCAAAATTGTCTAGTCACCAAATGGGTGAGCAAGACTAGGAAGAACGTTCGCCCAGCCAAAAATCTAGGGGCCACGGGCGACTGGGCAACCGCTAATTTCTTCCCTGCTCATGCCTACAAATTTCAACCGATTTTCATGAAATTTATACCAAATGTTTATACTACTAATACCTAAATTGAGTTCGAAGATCAGTTTTGGTCGATACTTTTTTGACGGAGTTATTGGACTTTGACCAAAATATCAACACCGTTTTATCCAAATATTGATGTTGTAAGCGCTCTCATGGCAACAAATTTTGACAGATTTTCATAAAATTTATACCAAATGTTAATACCACTAATACCTTGGTCAAGTTGGAACATCTGTTGTGGTCGATCCTTTTTGTATCCCCACATATTTGTCCCCCGCGGCACCGCGACGGTGGGACATAGTAATGGTCTGCGTCCGTGTGTCCGTCCGTCCGTCTGTCCGTCCGTCCGTCCGTCCGTCCGTCCGTCTGTCCGTCACACTTTCTTGTGGACGCAACTCCTCGGAAACCGTGTATTGGATTTTGTTCAAATTTTGTAGGATTGTTAGTCACTATATGTNTTGATTAAAGAAGGACAACTCAAATTTCATGAAAATGATTCGATGAATCGGTAGGACTTGCTATTGAATCTTTTCAAGATCCAAAAATATGAAGATTACTTGCATCTGTCTGTATAAAATGGTTGGAACTTTTTTTTTCAAAGTCTGTGGGAATCTGGAAAATCATCATGTATATGTACATTTTCCATTAAAATGTAAGATGTTTATTCTGGTGCTAATAATAATAATCCAAGTAAGCAGTTTTACAAGTTTAGGACCTGTCAGCATCTCAATCCCCTCTTTAAAACGACAAAATGTGCCTGGACAAATATGATCTTACAGAAATTTGGTTGAATAGTTTTAAAAAGAATTTTGTGATACAATTCTTTGATACAACATCTTTATTATTAATTCTTTTTTATTTTTATGCAAAATGTTTTACGATTCTCAGGTGGCATTCCAAGAATACTGAAGGCCAGTGCAGAAGAATTCATCCATATCTTTGTTAGTAACTCACCAAGGCTTACAGAATTTTTAGAACACATGATAAAGGTATTTATATACAGTCAAACTTCGATTGCTCGAACACCCAAGGGACTGATGAAAACAGTTCGAGCGAGAGTGGTGTTCGAGTTATCGAAGTTGAACTATGTTTAAACTTGAACAAAGGGACCAGAAAATGGGTTCGAGACATCCATGGTGTTCGAGTTATTGCAGTTCGAGCCATCGAAGTTCTACTGTATTGTCAATTATTCCAAGTCCAGCCTGATTCCAATAGGGACATATGATTTAGAAAGGATTTATCAAGAAATGATATTTATCAAATTGTCCAAAAAGATGATTTTTGAGGGGCTTTGCCAGAAATAAATGTATAAGAGTCAGAAGTGTCTTAAAAGTTCACCACTATGATATTTTGTTTACTTTTTTTGACTTTTAAAGATATTTAATTAGTAACAGTAAATCATAATGAGTCATATAAAGAAAAGATTGCAATTAACAGTGCCACTAACCATTTGTTTTTACATGTAATTTACCAAAGCCATAAACAATGAATGACTGGATGATGGTGATGATGCATTCATTTTTGTGTCGCCTGCGTTCACACAGTGGCGACATATAGGGATCACTATCCGTCTTCTTGCATCAGCGTCGTCGTCCGCATCGGCGTCAGAAAAATTTCTGTCAAATTATTCTCAGGAACCATGTATCTGAGCCTTCTGCAATTTGGCATGGAGTATCAGTATGGGGACCTATACTGTGTAAGAGAGTTTTAGATCTCTCGCATGCCCACTTCCTGTTTGACGGAACTTAGAATATTTTTTGCGTCTTGAAAATTTCTGTTACGTTTTTCTCAGGAACTACAGATCCCAGCTGTCTGCAATTCAGTATCGAGTATTAGTATTTGGGCCTATATCGTGTAATAAAGTTTCGGATCTCTTGCATGCCCACTTCCTGTTTGACGGAACTTAGAATATTTTTCCTGATAGCTGCTACAAAAAATTTCTGTCACATTTTACTCAGGAACCACATATCCCAGCCTTCTGTAATTTAGCATGAAGTATCAGTATGGGCATCTTTACTGTGTAATAGAGTTCTGAATCTCTGGCATGCCCACTTCCTGTTTGACTGAACTTAGAATATTTTGGAGTCTTGAAAATTTCTGTCACATTTTTCTAAGAAACCACATATCCCTGCCTTCTGCAATTTGGCATGGAGTATCAGTATGGGCACCTTTAATGTGTAAAAGGGTCTGGGATCTCTTGCATGCCCACTGACTGTTTGAATATTTTTTGTGTTATTACGCAGGTGACATATGTCTTCCGTGGAAGACTTACAACTAAGTCTTTTGGTTGAAAAAAAAAGAGTTTTTATTTCTTTTTATGTAATTTTTAAATTTGTGTCCAAAATAAATTAAATTACAATCTGCCCCTAATGGCCTCTAATACCATATGATTATTTTTCAGTAAGCCTTAATACTGCATGGTGCTTTATATTAGTGGTACAAAAATTTGTGGTTTTCAGTCTAAGATATATTAGCAGGGTTTTATATTCATGGTTGTTTAGTTTATATGTATTTAGTATATATTCATGGTTAAGAGTGAAATATTCACAGGTACAAATTATCATGTGAAACTTGAATAGCTAAGAAACTGAAACCGCTTGAAATACATGTATAACAACCATACAGTAAGGATATTGTAACATTTTCCCCAGAAGCTCAGTTAGTGTTACATAATTTTTGTAATAATAAACAGTTTAGCTTGTCAGTATCACAGCAGTGTTTACAGATTTCTTAGATTACAAGGACATAGAGTGTTTTTTTTTTATTAGCAAGTATTTAACAAATTTTATTAATTGAAGAAATGTTTTCATAGAAAGTTTAGTACTATATCTTGGATTTTTTTCAGGTGCAACCTAACTCTCCCAGTCTATTATACAACACAGTTCTTGAGTTATATCTTCATGACATTGTCCATGAAAAGAACATTACTGTAAGTAATTTACATAAATTCTAAGTAATTTACACTTAATTTAAGTAATTTGCACCTACATGTGTTTGAGTAATTTACATCCACATTTGCTGTTATTGTATTTATCAGTGTGTTCATTCATGCTCTCACATCATGGAAATTAAAGCAATTATAGGAGCAATACCAAAGACAAATAAATAAATAAAAAAAAATTGGTTACAATTTCATTTTTATGCCCCAGCGATGACAAGTGTGTGTTTGTGTGTGTGTGTGTGTGGGGGGGGGGGGGGGGGAGAATACTGTTTTACCCTGTACATCTCTCCGTCCATACTTCTGATTGTCTGTCTATTTGCAGGTGGCACACTGTTTGTCAGGGCTATTTCTTCTTTAGTTTTTATGGTAGGAAGTTTTTATTATGCCCCGCCACGAAGTGGAAGGGGCATATAGATTTACCCTTGTCCGTACGTCCGTACGTCCCGATATTAAGTTTTGCATTTAGGTCCATATATTGGCAACCGCTTGTGGTATGTCGATAATATTACATCAGTACATGCACCTTGATTAGTACTAACAGATTCACCAACAATTAGGGATCCATGACCTATATTTTACACTTGAATAACTTTGGTTAAATTTTGCGTTAAAGTCCATTTCTCAACAACTACGCATTATAACAATATCATGTTTCATCAAATTAATTGCCTTGGTGAGTACTACCCAAAACATTGACAGTTAGGTGGCTTTGGACTATATTTTACGCTTGAGTGACTTTGGTTAAATTTTGCGTTAAAGTCCATTTCTGAACAACTACACATTATAACAATATGATGTTTCATCAAATTAATTGCCTTGATGAGTACTACCCAAATCATTGATAATTGAGTTGCTTTGACCTATATTTTATGCTTGAGTGACTTTTGTTAAATTTTGCATTTAAGTCCATTTCTCATCAACTTTACATGCTTTCCCAATGTTGTTGCATCAAAATAAATCAACTTGATGAGTACTATCCAAATCAAGGCCAATTTGACCTACTTTTTTTTGCTTTAGTGACTTTTGGTTTATTTTCTGCTTGAATGACTTTGTTAAATTTTTTGCTTTAGGCCCATTTCAAACAGCTAGATGTTTAATTGGTGAATACTACATCATTCATGGATAATTTTATAACTTGACCAATATTTAGTGTTTAAAAGCCTTTAGTATGGTATTTTTTTTACTTTCCATTATTCAACAAAAGTTTATTGAACAATCATCTGTAAAGGTAATTCCTCATGATTCAGCAACCTGGAACTAATTTTAATGCCCGATTGACTTGGGCTATCTATTATGAAAAATTTGTCAGCAGGGCATCCCTGTCTTATAGACACATTCTCTAGTTGTATATTACATGTATTTGTAGGGACTTTTTCTCTTATACATTTACTCCATATCCTTTCATTGTTTAGTTATAAAGTAGTACCGAATATTTCGCAGCATTTCTAGAAAGGCTGTTGTCCAAGGCTTGTTATTGAAAAACAGCATTGTTCATATTGGCATTGATGCATTAAATTATATATTTTTATTGCAGGCCAAAACAGATAAAGTTAGGAAAACTGAGGATCTACTGAAAAATCCAGAGGTTTGTTTAACTTGATGACCAAATAAAGTAATATCTTCATGATAGGCCCATCTCAAGAAAGGCTGTTCTATGAACAAAGTCTCACATTAGTAAAGCACTTTTCAGCTGTACTGTCATTCCCTTGAAAACCAATCTCCAACACAGTGTCAGAAAATTGGTGTAGATTTTGAAGCTTTAGATTGGAAGGACTTATGTATTCATGTTTCTTGGCTAATATTTAGAACTTTTGTTTGATGGAGGTGGTTTGGAAGTCGAACACTTAGCATTTATCCTGCACATTCATGTATAGTAATTCCTCTTTAGGGTAGATAGACACTGTTGCATTGCGCAATTCATTCACACTTTAGAAAAAAAAGAGTCGGATACGGGGTAGGTTTGATTTTTGGGCCGGAACATTAATTTGACAGCTTTTCCTTTGTGACGCATAATTGAATGACAGACGTGAAACGTCATAGTTCATTTATTTTTCTACGAATAAACTCCCTTTTCCTGACAAAAATGTTTAATCCGGAAACTTTGTAAAATATCTCTGTTAAAAGCATGGTGACATATGCATTTTTTTATTGTTTCTATTAAGCTAAAAATGGTCTCTCCACATTCATGATATTTTCCCTGTGCATTCTATGTAAATTTAGGTGAAAAAATGACTAAAAATGATTTATATGAATTATTTATATGTTTATTGAAGGCTAAATATGATCTTGACCAAGCCTTAGTATTGTGCCAGATGAACAACTTTAAAGCAGGCATATTATATCTGTATGAGAAAGCACATTTGTGAGTATGAATGTAGAGTTTTAATATTTTGTTATACCTAGCAAAATTTAGTTGATAAACACCTTTTCAGAATGTGCGATGCAGAACATACCCAGCACTTTGTATGTAACAACTTAGTTGCCCCCTTTACATGGTATATTTTACGAAACACATGTAATTAGCTTTCTGTTGCCTAAAGAAAAGATTGAGTGATCCAAGTACCATATTGGAATTAGATCTTTTCTAAAAATGCCGGTATAAGGCAGCCCAGAAATTCATAAATAAATTTCTTGCAGTTTAAAAAAAAGAATTGTCTACAGACAAAGGTATTATTGTTTTATTGATAGGTCAGTAACCTTTGAAAAGTGATCTAATCTCTAATAAACCCGCAGGCAAGGGATAATTCTAAAAAGAGGCTTATTTGCATCTACACCAGGTGGTTTAGAATTTTCATTGCAATAATAGAACAAAGGGTAAACTACATGTATATGTACAATGAGAATCATTTGAAAACTAACAATTTTACATAATTATACACTTAGGTACAGGTAAAATTAGGGCATGGCATCCATTAGTGCAAGAACAATATAAAGACTAAACTTTTGAGGGAACTTATGTTCTTTTTGTACCCCGATGCAACACTGAGCGGGAACACTTGTTTGTAAGCGCTCTCTTGCCTACAAATTTTGACGGATTCTCATGAAATTTACACCAAATGTTTATACCACTAATATCTTGCTCAAGTTTGAAAATCAGCCTTGGTCGATACTTTTTGTTTGAGTTATGGGACTATGACCAAAATAATGACTCTGTTAAATCAAGCAATTGACCTTGTAAGTGCTCTCATGGCTACAAATTGTCACAGTTTTTCATGAAATTTATATCAACGAAAATCAGCCTTGGTCAATACTTTTTGTTGGAGTTATGGGACTTTGACCAAAATAATGACTCTGTTTTATCTGAAAATTGACCTTATGAGCGCTCTCATGGCTACAAATTTTGATGGATTTTATGAAATTTATACCAAATGTTAATACCACTAATACCTTGATCAAGTGCGAACGTCAGCCTTGGTCAATACTTTTTGTATCCCCACACATTTAATTCTGGAACAGCCCTGAAGTTTGAAAATATTGCAATTTCATATACAGTATTCTAGTATACTGCTTGACTGGCGGGGGACCCAGGAATTCTATTCTTGTCTATGTCTGGCCATGATACAGTATATACAAATGTATGTCAATGAAAACTTTTCACAACTTTTTATGAAATTCCTGAAGTGTTGTTCAAAATTTGCCTATTTGGGCCTTCATCTGGATGTGGTCCATTATAGTATTTTGCTTTCTCCATCTGTCTGTCCGCATGCAAATTTTTGTCAAAGATTTCAAGTTTTGTTATATTTTACCAACCAACAGTGGTTGAATGCTGATTTTCAAGTCTCGAAAATTGTGGATTATAAGAATTGCTTTAAATCAATGGCTATTCTTTAACAAATTTACTGTTTTATTTATAGATATCAACAGATATTGAGATACCACATGGAACATGATGACTATGTACATGTTATAGACACATGTAAAAAATTTGGGTAAGAATTATAATTATGATGATTTATTAGTATTATCATTGAAGATGGGATGAGATGTAAGAAAATGTCCACGACACAACGGGTAACATTCATATAAAGTTGAACTTCAATTTGTGGAACTGTAATAACTTGAATCCTATTTCTGAACCTTTTGTTCAAATTTAAACACAGTTTGACCTTGATAGCTAGAACACTTTTCTTGCTTGAATTGTTTTCATCAGTCCTGAGGTTGAACCATCAAATGCCGTCTGTAGGAATTATAAAAAAAATGTCAAAAACACTAAAAAGATTCTTTATTGGGCCAAATGTTAAAAATATGCAAAGATTACTGAACAATACATGTAGTAACCAGTTTAAAATGATTACAAGTATGTATATAAATATATGTTGAGAAAAATATTAAAGTTATTTGGAGAATGTCTCAAAAAATGGATTGCCACTGACATGATATACATGTATTAAAAATATTGCTGTGGTTTTAAAACTAAAACAAAATGTATTTTACATAAGCATAGTCATTTATTGAAGAAATATTGAAACAAAATGTATTGTACTAGTCTTCTTTATGCCTGTGTTTCTCAGAAGCAACACAAAGTGATCACTATGGGTAACAGTCCTGTTGCATTGCTGCCATAACAAATTATTTCAATACATTTGTCTTGGGAACCACATATGCCACTTTCCTGATACTGTGAAAGTACTATTGTTTGTGGAGTTCCAATTTTCATCGATTTCCTGGTCTGCTAGAACCACAAAATTCAGTTACCGATAAAATAAATTTCTTCCATAGAGTTTTATTTGCATTGCATTTGAAACCACATATCTAAGTACTTGCCAAATAGTGATATTCATGAAAACCACAAAAATTAATGTCCATGAGTAAGAGTACTTCCACAATAATTGGCATGAAGAAATGTTACATAAGGCCAAAAAAAAAAATATGTGTGTTTACAGTAGTCCGACCGACCCTATTTTTTAGATGCCGACCCTAGAACTTTTTATTGATTCTCATAAAAAAAAAGTTCAACGTTGTTATCAACCGACCCTATTTTGATACAGACCTCTGTAAATTGATAAGTTTATCTGGTAACATGCTTCCGCTGGTACGGAAAGTTAATAAAATAGACATTTAAACTTTTTATTTGGTTCAAAAGACATTCAAATAGACAAAAATCAAGAAATATGCCAAGTTTCTTCCAAAACACAATGCAAATGGCAGGACTTCCAGTTTGTAGGATTAATTTTGGAACGGACTTGGGAATAACCCGAAATTTTTCCGGATTTCATTGACGATGCCTGAAAAAAAAAAAGAAGATTCCCGACCTACCGACCCTAATTTTTTTCAGCAGACTACAGTAAACACAAATATTTTTCTTTATGGCCTAAGTTTTGATTTATATCCTTTGTGGCAGTACGTTAAGTAATTTTGTTGAAGAAAATAGTATCAATCTGGTTTTTGTTACATTTTTCTTAGGAAATAAATGTACAATTCTTGCATATACATGTATACAATGTAGTAGCATTATAACTGTTTAATGTAGACAATTTAAGATCTAAGGGTCTGACAGAATGTTTGGTATTTATCTTAAGTAAAAATTTGATACCATCCACTGAAAGACTTGCCACTTAATTTTAATTTTGACGTTCATGTTTGTGAATATCCTCTCTAATGGTCATTTCCGGTGATATCACATTTTTGTACATTTATTTTTCAGTGCACAGGATTCTAATCTCTGGGTGCAGGCATTATCTTACTTTGCAAGGAAAGAAGAAAACTGTAAACCACAGCTGATGGATGTTCTAGCTCATATCCTTGTTGTCACTATATACAATGTATATTGAAACACCTAAAATGTGTTTCTCCTATTTTTAAGTTTTGGTATTCTTACATTTTTGTACCCCTGCCATCTAAAGAAAGGGCTTTATCTTTTTAATTCTTTTTATACGACCGCAAAAATTTTGCGGTCGTATTATGGTATGGCGCTGGCGTCGGCGTCGGCGTCTGTGGACAGCATAACTTTAGTTCTAGTGAACGGATTGTTATCAAATTTTAGTATGATGTTTGTTGGCACAAGCTTAAGCCCGGGTTTTAATTTCGCATTCCCTGCCCAACCCGTTTTTGAAAAAGAGGCAAAAAAGGGGCCAAAAAGGGGTAAAAATAGGTATTTTCGTGTCTGTGGACACCATAACTTTGGTTCTAGTGGATGGATTGTTTCAAATCTTAGTATGATGTTTCTTGGAACATTCTTGAGAAACATTTTTTTCCTTTAGGTTTTTGCCCCACCCATTTCAGAATTAGGGGCCAAAAAAGGGTTAAATGAGGTGTTTTCACATATTTGACTGTAGAATCTTTATTATTTATTGGATTTTGATGGGGTTTGTTTCAGTGTGCTCCTGAGGAAATTTCCAATCTGGAGTATGCCAACGGATTTCACGTAGCATGTACCACTCACGAGATAAATTGGGCCCAACAGGGGCAAATCTCAAAAAAAATAATTTTTTTATTTTAAGTCCGATTTTGATGCAGTTTTTTTCAATGGATTCCTTGCGAAAAATTAATATAGCACTCAGCTATTAGATTTTTGGTAACTTGTTTCCTTTCCCAGCTATGAGGGGCCGAACGGGGCCAAAATTGCGAATTTGCAGATTATGTAGAATTTTTATTTTTCA
>MJUU01051562.1:0-23054 GCA_002080025.1 Modiolus philippinarum | reverse complement strand
GAACAAAATTCACCTACATTAGAAAACACACATAAACAATTTCACATTCAAAACATTCATGCACATACAATTTATTTACTTAGATTCAAGTTTTTGGACGAGTTCAGATCCTAGTCACTGTACATGGTAGGGTCATCAAACTTTGCATATGCATGTATTTTGGATTGTACATCAGCGTCCAGGCCAATTAGGGTCAGTTTGATCCTACATTTTCTGGTTGACTGATTCACATTCAAGTGTACAGACGAGTTCAGATCACAGTCACTCTACATGGTAGGATCATCTTACCTTGCATATGAATGCTTCTTGGATTTCACATCAGCATCCAGGCCAAATTGAGTCAGGTTGACATACATTTTCTGCTTGATGGACTTAACATTCAAATTTACATCATTTCTATCCCCACCGCAACGCGACACGGGGATATGGTAATGCTGGGCGTCGATATGTCTGCCTTGTAAGTGCTCTAGCAAGTATATTTCTCATTCCATTTGAATAATATTTATACAGCGGCTTTAGTTCAAGGATGCTTCAAGCGAAAATAAAGATGAAAAGATGAGTCATATTTGAAGATTTTTGTAGGAGGTATGCCCCTTTTTAACTTTGAAAATTGACAAAATATCCTTGTAAGCGCTCTAGAAAATTTATTTCTTGTTAGATTTCGATAATATTTACTCAGCAGCTTCAGTTCAAGAATGCCTCAGTCACGTTCATAGAGGAATCCTGTTAAGCATTTTTGTAGGAGTTATGCTCCTTTTTAACTTTGAAGATTAAAATATCCTTGTAAGCACTCTAGAAATTTATTTCTCATTGGATTTCAATAATATTTACACACTAGCTTCAGTTCTAGAATTCCTCAAGCGAGATCAAAGATGAGTTGTATTCAAAAATTTTTGTAGGAGTTATGCCCCTTTTTAACTTTGAAAATTGACAAAATATCCTTGTAAGCACTCTAGAAATTTATTTCTCATTGGATTTTGATAATATTTATACATTAGCTTCAGTTCAAGAATGCCTCAAGCAAGTTCAAAGATGAGTCCTATTCAAGTATTTTTGGGGAGTTATGCCCTTTTTTTACCCTGCCCCATGTAGTGGCGAGTTATTATGTGATACCCTCAGTCGTGTGTCCATCCGTCCGTCTGTGTGTCTGTCCGTCCATCCCCGAAGGTTTCCGACTGATAACTTGTGAACGAAATAACACAAGGTCTTCAAACTTGGTATGTAAGTTGCTTTCACAAAACTCAGGTCAAGTTCGATTTTTGGTTCAAAGATCCAAGGGGTTCTGCAGTTATGCCCCTTGAAACTTTGAAATTTTGTGAATTTTAGGGTTTCTGATTGATAACTTCTGAACGAAATAACACAAGGTATTCAAACTTGGTATGCAAGTTGTTTACCACAAAACTCAGATCAAGTTCCATTTTGGAATCAGAGGTCCAAGGGGTTCTGGAGTTATGCCCTTGAAAATTTGAAATTTTGCAAATTTTAGGTTTTCTGACTGATAACTCGTGAATGAAATAACACAGTGTCTTCAAACTTGGTATGCAAGTTGCTTACCATAAAATTCAGACCAAATTCGATTTGGGGTTGAGAGGTCAAAGTTTTTCTGGAGTTGTACCCCTTGAAACTTTGAAATTTTGCAAATTTAAAGGTTTCCTACTCATAACTTGTGAATGAAATAACATACTGTCTTCAAACTTAGTATGTAAATTGTTTACCACAAAGCACAGGATAAGTATAATTTTGGGTTCAGCAGTAGACATAGTTCTGGAGTTATGTCCCTTTTAACTTAGAAATTTTGTGAAACGTGGCGGGGTATCATGTAATGCACCATTACTTTTTTTAACTTTGAAAATTGACAAAATATACTTGTAACCTTTCTAGCAAATTTATTTCTCATTGGATTTTGATAAAATTTACACAGTAGCTTTAGTTCAAGAATTCCTCAATGGAGTTCGAAGATGAGTCCTGGTAATATATTTTTGTAGGAGTTATGCTCTTTCTTAACTTTTAAATTTACCACAAATATGTGGGGTTTCAAATTGCTGGAGCGTCAGGGATATATGGCTATGCGTAGCCCTTGTTCAGTTTTCTGTTACTGTATATGATATGTTAATTTAAACTTGTATTCTGCACACATCTCTGCTGTTAAGGCAGCATCAAGACAAAGTTAGGTTATTGTGACCATTAGTAACAATGATGTGAACTTGTAATCATTGATTACCTATGTTTCTATATTTCAGAGCAAAGATCTTCCAAGCAGCCAAATGTAGTATATGTAACCATCCACTAGAACTTCCATCAGTACACTTCCTATGTGAACCACATTCATTCCACCAACAGTGAGTCTGATTAACTATGTAAGGAGAGAAAAGCACTGTATTTTATGTGCATTTCTTATGTATGGTCATTTTTCCTGATTTGACACAAAATTATTATTTCATGGATAATAAATTCTTTAATTTGTGACCACAAAATCTGAATACTATACTCAGCCATATAGATTTAAAACCACAAATGCATTTTCTTTTTGCATTTCAACTAAAATTTGACATTTTAAAACCTCTCTGGAGAATTGTCCTAAGTTAAACCTTCCCAACTACATATATTTTATGGATTTTATATCTCTAGCAGAGTTGCAACAAACTTGCAATCAGTTTTTTTTTTTTTAAGAAATATTGCATGAGGATGGGCATGTATAGCAAACAAATAACAGCCATGCCATCTTTATTTTTTAGAGTGTATGGGAAAAAATTAAGCTATAGGTTTACACCATTAAAGCCTAGATTGAGTGCAAATTTGAACAATACCTGAGTATAAAGGGGTACCCTGAAAACAGAACTGGCTTATCTATTTAGTGAGAATACAAAGTCTATCTTCAGAATTTACATACATTCCAATATCCTGACAGTGTGACATCTAAATACATGATAATGGATTCAGTTGTATTGTTTGTTTAAATGTATTGAGGATAACTATCACTATCTGTTTATTTGTAGTTGTTTTGAAAGTTATGCAGAGAATGATTCAGAATGTCCTGTGTGTGCTGCTGAAAACAGGTCAGTAATATATTAAGGCTAGTGTTGACAGCTGTCACGTGATTAAACCATAAAAATGGCAGGAAAAAATAAAAAATGTTCAGAATGGAATGAAATTTGCCAGGAAGGTTACTGAGCATGTGTAGAAACGATTTTTGGTTTTAAAAACATCAAAATGGCGACCGTTGCTATGGGAACAGAAAATGGCGGGAAATTTTTTAATTGCTCCAAAATGACTGAAATTTGACAGGAAGTTTACTTAGCATGTGTAGATATGAGTTTTGGTCTTTAAAATATCAAAATAGCGACCATTGCCATGGAAACAGGAAAATGGCGGGAAAAAATTCAAAATTCCTATGTATATGATGAAAAATGGAAATAATCTTGAAATAAGGTGACAAAAGGGAAAATAATAATAAATTAACACAGTAAAAGTGCTATAAAGGGGAAAATAAATTTGATAGAAATTTAATAAAATAGACAGATAGTAGTGAAAAAAGTAAATAATGTACACAATGGGATAAGAAAAGGGGAAATAATGATAGAATAAAACTTGAAAATTGTGGGAAGAATTCACCCTAGAACAACAATAGCAGTCTCCCCCTTCTAAACAAATAACGCAGACGTGATAGAAATACTGCCCGAACAAGCCACTGCTAATTTTCGTTTTATAAAGATCACACCCTAGAAGTTTTGAATAAGAAAATATGAGAAATATCAACTCGTTCATTTAGTCAGCGCCAACCAAAATATATCTTTATACAGCACAATAGGTCATTCCAGTCAAAACGGTTGCCAATTGAAAATACAAACTACTTCCGGTCCCGCATGCACGATCCTTTATCTCTCTATAGGACTCCTGCGGGGTCACGTGTCGAACTATTATACAATATATCACCATATTTGAATTTGTATATGAAATTTTTGTATTTATGATTAACAGTAGGCAAGAAAGTATCCACTTCCGGTTTGACATGCGTAACCTACAACTTCCTGTTCTAGTCAAGTGAAGACCGTATACAGTCATATGACTGTTTTACTTTGGTATTTGTGCTACAAGCACATCCGGTGACATCACTTCCGGTTTATGTCCTAGTGATGGCAAAATTTTTTGAGGGGAGGAGGGCAATGTTGTCAACTTTGAATGCTTGTAGGTCTCTTAAAAGCCTGGTTTGCTATACTGATTTTTTTATATTTTGAAGATATCGTATAAAGGAATATATTTAAGTCAAAAAATTAAATTTTGAATTCGGAAGTTTTTCTGCATTTTACTTTTTATGTCCCTCCAGGGGGCAAAAAGTGATAAAAGATCTAACCTCAATGTGCACATAATTTGGAATATTAGCAAAAATAATTGACAGAAGTGGATATATTTTTAGAAATACCTTTAAAACAACAAAGACTTATAATCCAAACACTCTTTTTTACATAAACAATGTACAATTTGTTTTTTATATGGTCAAAAGGGGGGTAAATGGGAATTCGGACCATTATTCAGGGGGAGGTAACTTTGACCCCATTTATCTCAGAAAAATGCCTGGAAAGGTGGTCCAATATTTATACCAAAGAACGGGTATATATTCAACAGTAATATATTTAAAAAATAGCCATTTTGAATTCGGAATTATTTTTGGGGTCAGGTGTCCTCACTAACCTTAATGGATAATATGAGTGCCATACATATCCTTACTTTTCAAATTGTTGCATTCCACACAGTCTTAGTTTTTTTTTACTGTTTTCGAAACAGTAATTTGCGATCGGCTTGAAGCCATATTGTTTTGTTTACATGACTTCCCGGAACTACAAAATATACGCTCGTATAAACTCTAGAATTTAGCGCCCGATATCACTACGAGTAAAGAAAGATACCTGATGTTTACTGATCACAAAAAGGCAATATATTGCTAAAATACCTGTCAACCTTGACAAATCATTTGTGCTTTTAAGCGATTTTACGGTCGTGAAACGAAATTAGAGGAAAAACGAGATTTGCAAGAAATTCTACGCTGAAAAATGTATTGTTTACATTTTTGCGTTTATGTAACGGATGAAAATCACGTGTCGATCAATAGCCAATCAAAATCGGGATTACCTCTATCATGCTGTTTCCACGTGGTTGTATGTCATGTGCATAATATTTGAGTAATATAGAATATTTGTTTCAAATGGAACAAATATTATAGTATTTGTTCCTCACGGAATAAACGTTATATAACAATTGTTCCAAAAGGAAGAAATATTATGTCAATTTGTTCCAAAGGAACTTTTGTTATACGGAACAAATATACGTTGACAGGACAGCTGATAATCAATACCGGTGGATATTTAACTTTTAAGACTTGAGAGACGTTATTAGAAGTATATCCAGCAATCGTAGTCACTCATATCGTTATGTATCACGACTAACCAGTCCATTGAAATTACGGTCCTTTGACTACAAATTTCTATATTTGGAAAAAAATAAACTCGGAACTCTCGAGGGTTTTCAATACCACCCAGTGACGTAATCAAAGAATTCCGGGATATATTCCTTAGCCTATGGAAAGTCCAGAGAATTCCGAAGTTTACTTTCGTTTTCTTGTCATCGAAGTTGGCAATTTTGATTTTGTGCATTTCTCAACAAAAAGATTGTCCCCCCAATTGAACGGAAGGTAATCGAATTGGGCTCATGACATTCTTTGAAAAGATAAACATCTTTGGAAGTAAACCAGGCCAAGTTTTATTTTATGAGGGAAATAACAAAATAAACATGGGTTGAAGCGAACTGTCTACATAGTTAGTAAACTTTTCTTATTAGTAACAAGGCCCTATGGTTGAACACGGCTAACAAACATGCTGGTACTGCTATTCACGAAAGGGGTTACACACAAAAAGGTAATAATTTAAACCACTCGAGTTACTGAATCTGTTGGAGCAAAAACATATTTAGAAATTGTAATGCTTCATTTTTTTTAAATGAAATGCAATGAAAGGAGACAATTTTTATATGTGCATCAAACAAATAATACAGTAAAGTCAAGCCTTCTTATATGATGTTCCAAATACTTGTGTTTGATCATCTTGCTTTTAATTTTGATGACTGTCTGGTCATCATCGCAACACATAAACACAGGAGTCTAAAATCCCAGCAATAAAGTCGTTATGTTACATAAAATGTCCTAAAACCCCACACAGAGCTACATTGTGAAGCTATGGCCCTCAGTTTTCATCGAAGAAAAAAAAATCTAGATGTGTTTCCTTAAGAGAGGCAACAATTGTACATGTTGTAAATTGTGTTTATTGTATTTTTATTATAGAAGATAGAACAGTTTTTCATTCAAAATGAAATAACAGAAAATGAAATGAATTGCAAGTGAGAAAATCTAAAGACTTGCATATCAATACCAGACTCGGAAACAATGACAAAAACATAACTGTAGATCTTTGTTTCTGCCCCCCCCCCCCCAAAAAAAAACAAAAACAAAAAAAAAACCTTCTGTTGATTTTTTTACTGCCCCTACTCTAGTTGCAAACACTATGTATAGTATAAAGCTGTAAATTTCTTGCTTGCATGCAATCATAAAGCTAGAAAACAGTAATACTGCGTTTTGACGCTTTGATTTTTATTTATTGCTGTTTATTATACATAGTAAACTTTTTATTTTCGAAGGTCTAATGATTTTAGAGAAGGGAAGCTGTTTAACATATAAACAGCTACTAGAATCTCATTATGACAACATAACACGTTCTTTAATCATGTACTACCTATGGTGGTGTTAGATGTTTTTTCGTCGTTGAGCATATTTAATGGATGAAATGAAAGTTTTCAGAGGAGTATAAATTTTCTTTTTAAAAAATATTAAATGTGGCCAATTTTCAGAAAAATTTCTGAAATAATTTTTGTGTTACTGGCTTTACCACCATATATGGATTATTATCCATTCCCTTGCCCCCAAAGGGAACCCCGGGGGAGAGAAATAGGACCTAGTATCTCTGACTTGTGGGGTATGACCCTTCTAAATGGGGCTGACCCCCCAATGAACCCCGGGATATAGAAATAGGACCCAGTATTCCAGACTGTGGGTACAACCCCTCCAAAACTGGATGTCTGTGGTTGTGCGGGATAAATAAATACACAACCCATCTTTCGGATGGGATGTAAACTCAGGTCCATGTGTTGGAAGAAATGCCACTCTTCCTGCACGTTAAAGAACCCTTGTAGCAAGCTCTTTTTTGAGTGGTCTGTAGGTGATTGGCTACAAGGCTAAATTCCCCGCCCCTTTCGATTTCACCCTACTTTTCCAGTGGCAGTCAGAATTTCCCGTCCTATGACCCTTTCCATACCCAAAAGTGATTATTTATTAACAAACTTGTTCTCGTCTTGATATAGCCGAAATATCACTCAGTAGACATTAAACAATATTCAATCAATCAATCAATCCATTCCCTTGTATTGTTGTTGTCTGTCTATTTGTTTATCTACAACTTCATTAAAACTCAATCAAATTTAAAATTTTCAGGATATGTTGTTCACCTGATCAAGTTGTCTACCTAATTCTTTAGCTTTTGTTAAACTGCTGAAGGCTTATGTATATACATGTACATGGATTAATTTTGAAATATTCTTATGCCCCCAGATAAAGGATCAAGGGCAATTTGTTTTTGTTGACCTTCAGTATAACTTTTGAACCATTGAAGAAGGGCATATCAGACATGGAAGTCTATAGATCCAGTCAAAAGGAACATATTCAAGATTCCATATTCATATGTTTTGTATGTAAAGAAAGATAACTCTAACTGGAACTCTAAGATTCATATGAAATAGATGCTGAGGCATATGCAGTGTTTCACAAACACATCTTTTTTAATCTGGAAGAGAATGTTTTACAATGTGTATATATTTTTGTTTACAGGAAGATAATGGATATTATCAGAGCCCAAGAACAAAGTAAAGATTTACATGAGTTTTTCCACAATCAGGTAAAACACTGTCAAATATTAATGGCAGTCAAATAATGCTTGAACAAGTACTTAGAAAGAATAGAGAGTAACTTTTCATACTATGATTGATAGATTATTGGTGTTTAATTGTAAGCTACCAATACATGTATTTCTGCTTTAACACAAAAATGATAATGATTTATAACCCCCAACCTTTACTAGACCAACATGCTGATCTGCCATTGTTCAAGTCAAATTAGAAGCAACACATCACTAGAAATATGTCAATTATCATTAATCTGATTCTTCAAGTAAACTAGACTTTGTTCTTGCTCCTGAAGCAGAGAATGTTACCATGCTTTAGCGTTATGTGACTCAGAATCAAACCCAAGAGCTTACTACCACTCCACAGAGCATGTTCTGTAGTATGATATGTACACAAAATAATCAGTATAAATACTTGAAATAAAAGAAAATCTATTAACATTGTCCCGTTTGCAGGAACCAAAAAAAGATTTGAAGAAAAGTTAGACTTGTAGCTGTCCATTTATGAGGCTCAGTCAATAAACTTTATTTAAGGAGACAGGCCAGTTAATCCTAAAAGTCTGATTTTGAATTGCAAATACTGAAAAAAGGTTAATTTTTCTGAAAATTTAATGTTATAAAATCATATCTAAAACCTGATTGTCATGTTATGTTGCCTTCAAGATTCTAGAAGTTTTCCTCCACATTTATTGAATTAAGCAAAATTAGACCCTTCACACTAATTGCTTTTAAAGTACATGAACATATTTTATAGGAGATACATGTTTATGTATCTGCATGTACATGTATACTTGTATTATAGTGTATTTTTCTGCATTTTTGTCCTGAAAACTATTTAAAATAATTGAATTTTAATTGTATTAATTGTAGTTGGAAAGGTCTCAAGATGGATTTTCAGTCGTAGCAGATTATTTTGGAAGAGGTGTCTTCAACAAGGTATGCCTTAGTCTATTGTTCAAAAATTACATTCATTCTGTTTCGTATTTGATTGGTTATGAGTACTTCCAATCATTTCCCTCACTGTGTGTTATCAGTCGGTAAAATTACACAAGCACACGACTCCTTGACAACAACAAAAGTAAACAAAAGACGGCAGAGTAATCTAGATTAGGAAATGGTACATAATCCATTATTTTTATTAAGTTATCTTGTGTGAACACTTGCATTCCATTTACGGAATGTAATTATAAGTATTGAATGCAATATTTTGTAGATTTATTGTCATGTAAAAGTGTTGACCATAGCACATTTTTCACATGAAGCGCTAGCACACTTCATTCAAAATGTGCTACGGTCCACGCTATTACACTTCAATAAAACTAAAAAATATTGCATTCAACTCTTTAAAAATAACAAAACTTGATAAATAGATAAGATTATATGTCACAGGAAGATACTTAATCAGTGTAAGTGTAACTGTTTTATTTCAACCAAACAATAATTTAGTGAAATTTCTTTGCTATACACAATATTAATGTTCTAAAAGGTACTGTCAGGGTGTAATATACATGATTTAAATTTTTGCACAGTAGGCCTAAAATAATTTTTTCTTTTTTTTGTCCAAACCCTTACTAAATCACTGCTACCCAAAAATATTGTATTACCATATTAAGAGAGAGATTTAGAGAGAGTTTTTTTTAAATCTGTTGATTTTTTCTTTAGAAAATTTAATAATTTTTTTCTTTTTTGCCTATCAGCACCTGGTTAAGTTATTTTTATTTTTACAATAATTTAATATTGGCCCAGTTTAGCATGGACTTGAATATGAATTGCTTGTTTTATTGTCAGGTTACCTTGATAACAGACTCCCCATCCAGGAAGACATCTGGTACAGGCTCTCGAACTTCTTCAAGGTTGCCATGATCCATTATGTGTTTTATATGACTGTTCATCAAGACTTGATCCATGCTTTATATTCTTCAACTGTGTTACATTTTGTTGATATGGAGAGATATCAAACATTTTGTTGATATGAAGAGTTCTTATCATTTGCATTAAATGCATTTATCATTTCTAGAGGTAGTTTCAGGGAACTGAAATTAAAATGAGTTTGAATAGACATGGTGCTAATTTTTTGAATTACAACAAAAGGTCACAGACCTTGGTTTACCATGATATGTATTTGAAAGCAGTCAGATTCTCCCCATTCTCCAAAAGTGTGTAAGGGGATAATATGAATATGATATGAAAAATAGATTTATTTATAAAAAATTAGAAAAAAACAATATTCTATACATCATAATTTGCTTTATATACCATATTACAATCCATATGAAAACATTTCATATTGAATGCCAATATTTATGATGCAAAATTTTAGACCCCTGAACTACCTTTGATATCATTATTTGTTATTTCACAGTGCAATATTAGATTATTTATTACAAATAAAAACAGGTATTTATAAAGAAGTGTTGTAGTTAGTTAATATGCAGACTTGAGAATACTCACATCACAGTATTGAGCAGTAGTATACATGTATTATAAAGGGGTGTACTTTCATTGGTTCATGCTAAACTCTTGTTTTCATCAGCGTTTGAAAGCCCTTATGGATTTCAATGAAACTTGCCTATATGAAATATCTGAGATAATGACGAGACCTTTTGGTTTTTTCCAGGGCAGTAGGGCAAAGGTCAAGGTCACATGTACTTTCAGAAATTAAAAAAAAAATAGACCAGAAATTGGTTTCTAGAGCATTATCTCCAGATCACCAGTATGTTGTCCCATTACTTGGTTTAATCATGTCTTTGGAGAGACTCTATCTCTTGTGTATTTACTCCATATCCTTTATTAATTGTTAATTAGTAGGCTAAAAGGTTAACGTAACATGTTCTTTGTAGATGAAAGCATTTGAGTCAAAGAAGACACCTGATGATTTTAGTGCCAGTAAAGTTCATGGTCAAATGCTTGAAAGTTGAGTTTCTGTAGCATAATCTCAGAAGGTCTTTATGGATTTGAATGAAAATACACTGATAAAACCTTTTCAGATAAGGAAGACACCTATTCAATAGTGGGTTAAATGATGATCACAAGTACTTGATGAAATAATTTTTTGCTCACCTGACCCAAAGGGTCAGTGTGAGCTATTGCCATCACTTGGCGTCTGTCGTCAATATGTCTGTCCGTCCGTTAGCTTTTCATATTTTCATCTTCTCCTCTGAAACCACTGAAGCAAATTCAACCAAACTTTATAGGAATGATGTATGAAAGGTCCTTTACGAAGATTGCTCATTTCGTACCCAATCCATCAAAAAACATGGCCGCCGGCGTGGAACATAGTTTTAACATTGGACCCTATGGTAAAGTTCACATTTTCATCTTTTCCTCTGAAACAGCTGAAGCAAATTCAACCAAACTTTACAGGAATGATGTATGGAAGGTCCTTTACAAGTATTGCTCATTTTGTACAGATCCTTCATAAAACATGGCCGCCATATTTTTAACATTGGACCCTATGGGAAAATTCACATTTTCATATACTCCTCTGAAAGCACATGAGCAAATTCAACCAAACTTAACAAGAATGTTGCACTAAAGGTCCTTGCTCATTTGGTTCCAATCAGACAAGCAACATGGCCGCCAGCGCGGAATTTTTATTTCATTAACATTGGAACTCATGGGAAAAACCTCATTTTCATCAACTCCTCTGAAAGCACTGAATTAGCAAATTCAACCAAACTTTACAGGAATGATGGATGGGAATCCTTTACAAAGATTGCTCATTTTGTTCCAATCTGTCAAAAACATGGCAGCCAGCATGGAACTTAGGTTGAACATTGGACCCTGTGGAAAAAATCACGTTTTGATCCTCTCCTCTGAAACAGCTGAAGCAAATTCAACCAAACTTTACATGAATGATGTACTAATTTCCATTACAAAGACTGCTCATTTCTTTCTGATCCAATAAAAAACATGGCCACCAAACAGAAAATAGTTGAACATTGGACTCTATAAGAAAATCACATTTTCATCTTTTCCTCCGAAACCACTGAAGCAAATTCAACCAAATGTTACAGGAATGATATATTAAAGATCCTTAACAAAGATAGCTCATTTTGCTCCGATCGAATAAAAAACATGGCTGCAAGCACAAACGTAGTTTAACATTGGACCCTATGGGAAAATCACATTTTCATTCTCTTCTCTGAAACCAGTGAAGCAAATTCAACCAAACTTTACAGGAATCCTGAAAAAAGTTTACTAATTTCCTTCTGATCCGATAACAAACATGACGTCCAGAGCGGAACATTGGACCCTATGGGAAAAAAATCACATTTTCATCTTCTCCTCTCAAACCACTGAAGCAAATTCAACTATGTTTCCCGCTGGCGGCCATCTTGAATATAGCACTGACCTGAAAAACACCTTTCTTGCAAAAGACCACTTAACGACTATTGTGGCCATGTTTGGTTCCAATTGGCCCAGTAGTTTCAGAAAAGAAGATCTTTGAATGTGTTTTCCCATAGGGTTCAATGTTAAAACTGTGTCCCCTCTGACGGCCATCTTGGAAATTGAGCGGACCTAAAAAACACCCTTTTTGTAAGGAATCACCCAAGGACTATTGTGACCGAGTTTGGTTCCAATTGGCTCGGTAGTTTCAGAGAAGCTCTTTGAAAGTGTTTTCCCATAGGCTCCAATGTTAAAACTATGTTTACCGCTGGCGGCCATCTTGGAATTCGCGTAGACCTTAAAAACATTTTTTGTTAGGGATCACCCAAGGACTATTGTGGCCAAGTTTGGTTCCAATTTGCCCAGTAGTTACAGAGGAGAAGATCTTTGAATGTGTTTTCCCATAGGGTCCAATGTTAAAACTATGTCCCCAGCTGGCGGCCATGTTGAATGTAGTGCCATCCTGAAAAACACCTTTTTGTAAGGGACCACCCAAAAACTATTGTGGCCAAGTTTGGTACCAATTGGCTCAGTAGTTTCAGAGAAGAAGATCTTTGGAAGTGTTTTCCCATAGGGTCCAATGTTAAAACTACGTTTCCCGCTTGCGGCCATCTTGGAAATCACGCAGACCTAAAAAACTCCTTTTTTGTAAGGGACCACCCAAGGACTATTGTGGCCAAGTTTGGTTCCAATTGGCTCTGTAGTTTCAGAGAAGAAGATCTTTGGAAGTGTTTTCCCATAGGGTCCAATGTTAAAACTATGTTTCCCGCTTGCGGCCATCTTGGAAATCGGACGGACCTAAAAAAACACCTTTTTTGTAAGGGACCACCCAAGGACTATTGTGGCCAAGTTTGGTTCCAATTGGCCCAGTAGTTTCAGAAATTAACCTCACTATGACCTTTTGCAAGCATAAGCATGTGATTTTGACAGTGAACTAAACCCCCTAAAAATATAATTGTGCAAAAAAAACAAGAAAATACAGAAGTGTATTAAAAGGTGTGCTCGATATTGCTAAATCCCTAGATATGTGTATTGTAAACATTTTCACACTTTTCTTGGCGTTAATCTCATTTATTATACCTCATTATTATACCTGGGTATATGAACATTACTACTAAAATTTCTAAAATAAAATCACTATTTTTCACACTTTCCAATTTTGTAACCATTTACCGGTCAATAGTTTCTCATGCTATTGACTAGCAGTATATGAATGTTTTTTTCCGAACTTTTTTTCTTGCCTTTCTATTGGATAAAAATCTGATGATAATACAGAGAATGTTGAATTGTTAAGTGTTACACGGACGGTGTATCACTTTAACATTCAAAATTTTAAAACTTTTTGAAATTTTATTATTATTTTAAATTTTTTACCAAAAATCTAAACTATTAAAATTTCCAAATAAAGAAAAGGTTTAAAATTTTGATTTTTTAACCAAATTATTAAAATTTTAAAATTCTTAAACTTTTACATTTTTGGACATTTGATCAAATTTTGAAATTTTTAATCTGAACTTTTATTTTTGATTATTTCGCTTTTCCAAAGTTTCGAGTTTTCGATTTTTGACTATAAATACAAAACTTATAAAATTACTGATAGAATATGGTAATTTCCGGAATATGAGCTATTGGCTTGTTTTATCAAAAATCTACAAACCCCCATTTCACCGTGCCTGAAGAATATTTCAGTTTCAATCTTGAGTTAAGTAATACGAGAGGGCTAGGGTGGGCAGGGAACAGGGAGACTAATTTACTTTTGTGTGTCTATGATTCTTCTTTCTTTAAAAGTATCGACGAAGATATATAAATCTGTGTGTTCATTATCTCTGCGTCGATTTTATTTAATTCGAAGATAATTTTTCTAGCTTTAAAAAGTATATTACATGAAGGTGGGTCCCTATGATATAAGCGGGAAGTGGGTTTGCCCTTTTTAAGAGAGCTGGAAACGGGATCTTGGCAAAAAAGTACATGTAAATTGGAATAGGATGTCCAGCGTGGAACGGGAACCGCTGGAAATTTAGCCTGTGAAACGGGAAAAAAGCGGTCTCTTCAAGCATCTTTGTAAAATATTTTTCTGCCCGTGAGACGGGAATGTGAAGAAAAATTAAGGGGATTTCGTTTTAGGGACTCTATTGAGACCCCGATGTAGATATCTTCACTTTTCATGCCAACTTTGACCTTTCTTAAGGCAGGATCCCGGGAATAAGGGTTATTCTAAAAGGGTATAATTAAATCCAAATCAGACGGTAAAAATGGTAATGGAACAACTCTTTTACTCTTGGGAATGAGATGGTATCTCGTGGCCACGAGATGAATAAAAATGCACATGTCCCGCCATGCTTCCGTATATTTTATCTTTAGATATTGATTCATGTCTAGTGAATATAGAATGGTTATCATTTGTTAAAAATCATCTCGTCATGTAAGTGTTACAGGCCCAGTCTATGAGCTCAAACCTCTAGTTACTGTGCAAATAGCATTTTTGAAAGTTTTGCCCATTTAAAGTATTATCGTAATATCTAAAAATGGGGCCGTTGGAAACTGTGTGATTTTTATCGAGCTGCCATTGTCTCTGTTTATATGTAATATTCTCAATTTTATTACATTTCCCGGAACTTGTTATCTTGGGTTTTGGACAAAATCTGTTATTACTGATCAATCTAGTAAAATACATACGCTTATAAGAGGGAGGTTTTAAAAACGCACAAGTGTTCATAATTTCTGTCAAAGACTGGAATCATCGCAAAAGATACTTTATTTAACGGATTTCGATGTCCAAATGGCTTCAGGTTTATATCCCGTTCGAAGGACGGGTTGTGTATTTATACATTCCGCAGCCGTGGTAGGCTTGTTCCACTAGATTATTTGTATAACACGCATACTCTTCAGGTCTGCTAAGCCGCCTATTTCACCCCGATACTCGCAGTGGTGCTTTGTTTTATTTATCAAAATATTATGATATATTATGATTTTGATTATAAAAAAATCAATAGGTTATAAAGTATCAGGATTTGGCGGACGGAGAAATTATGTCGCTGTATAAGGGGCGAAGGTAAAAAACAGTAAATATTAACTTCAAATTTAAGTCACTTCATTATTTGGAGAAGAAATGTGAAATTCACACTATAAAAATGTCTTAAAGAATAAAGCACTAGAGAGACACTGTATGTAGTACATTAATTAGGTGTGAATTTCTGATGATTGGGATTAATGAGGAAATGACAGTTGCATGATTACATGGACCGATAACTATTTTTAAAGTTAATTGATCAAATGACCCTTACTTAAATAAAATAAAATTTGTTGTGGGTGATTAAAGAAGTCGATAATGTGATTTTGGCAGCTTTACAGAAACGTTAGTATCTGTAAAGTAATTTTATGCTTTCCCTTACCAAATAATGTTCATAGATAACGGTAGTATACATAAGATATTTCACGCCTATATCTGATAATATCAAATTAACATGTAAATCTTAATTTTCTTGAAAAAGACATTACCCGGTATCAAAAGTAAAAGAATTGAATTAAGTATTATACAGAGAAGAAACTGATTCTTAATGATATGCACTATTGGGAAATATTTTCATTAAAAACTGAAAAACTCAATCCGATGTTCAATCTATCGTTTGCCGGTGTATTCCAGAGCTGTATGTCTACAGAGCTGACCAGGTGTGTCAGGTAGTGGTTCGGGCTATGCACAGTCTATGCTAGGTAGTCAGGTCATCGAAAGTCTGGCCTCGAACAAACTGTAGACAAATTTGTGGAAAAACGACAATTTTCCTGCAGTATTAGACTCCTTTATTAAAGCCTCCTCAAAAGGCAGTATAGAAAACTAAATTTCCTGCCCCTACCCATTTATCTCTGTTACTCTTTAATTAAAAAAGAAGGGATAACAGTTTTTGTCTTGGCTGTCCCTTACACCCTTATTAAATTTTTCCTTTCACTTTTTGAATTGATTTATTTGTTATCGACCTGATACTGATGTAGCTGAAATATTGATCATTAGGCGTTAAATCTAACTAACTAAACAATCAATAAATAAATCCAATGAAAAGGAAGAACTCATAAAACGAGTTTCGGTAGATCAAATAAGGACATGCTTTGCGTTTTGTTTGTATGGAATTTCATGTAGTTTTGGTAACCGATACACAAGAATATGGAGATTTTCATTACTCATATTTAGGTAAAAAAAGAAGTGTCGCAGAACATCTTTCGTAAACTAATTTGTTTTGATATTTGTTCAAAAGCTTTGACATAATGAGTGGTACCGTGTCTCCCGTTCTGAAGCAGTACATCACACATATACTTTCTGTTTGTCAATAACTCAGCTTTTTTCCATTATAGATCATTATAGCCATTTGTTGCAATTCAAGGATTTCTCAGCTTGTGTGCGTAGTAATGATTTGATACTTGGTCTGAACCTTATATGATATGTAACTTGCAATGTTTAATTTTACAATATTTTGTTCAAAGATAATGAGTATCTAACTCTGTCCTTAGCTGATTTTGGCTTTACTATTTAAACCCTATTGGTAATCTGTTCCGTATAAGATTTTACACACGTCGAAATGCACATATGCAGAATCTAAAATAAGAGTAACTTTGGTATTTTGTTATGTAGCACAGTGTCTCTTTTTTTTTCAAGTCCGTCATATCTACTTACCGATAACATTGATTTTTTTCCTTGATGTCAATATTCGTATTGTGTCCACACTCGTACCATGTTGTCTCCTGTATTGGGTCAATACTCACTTTTATTTGGACTTACCATATTAATTCATGGTTCAACGAGCGGCGGTATACATGTAACTGACTGTCATTCGGCGGCAGCTCTTGTCAATTTTGTTGTTTTCTTGCCTGAAAAATCTTTGTTGTTTTCTCATGATACTTAGGTCACCAGACCACCCGCCGTAAAGACCACCTCGCTACGCGAGGTTGGCTCTTTGTCCGCGGGCCGCGTCGTCACTCCACATGACCTAATTTTTTTGCACATCATTTTGAACTCAGCTAAGCCCCTGTAACGTAAATAGCAAGGACGAAACCAGGGGTTATACATAGTCCCTTTCGAAACAAACAGAACATGATACAAACGCCGCAAAAAAGTATCAGGTCGGTAGGTCTACGGGTCTATAATTCTACGGGTCGATAGGTCTACGGATCTTTACACTGTAAAAATGGTGTTTAGATTTAAAACACAACCCTAAACACTTTTTTGTGTTCGTTTTTTAACACCTAAACATGTTTAGTAGCAAAGAAAGATGTTAGGTCTGGAACATGTTTAGATATTAGGTGTTTAACCCAGAATGTTTAGACTTATTATGTTTTGGTTGGACTTTTATTTACTTGGAATTTGGGGGGGGGGAGTTTTTATTTAATCAAAAAATTATTCTTCTCTTCAGTCTTGTTCAATTCGGGGAAGCTGTCGACACTCCAATCCACAAGTGCAGCTTCCATTACCTAAATAGAAATAAAAAGAAAATTAAAATTCTTAAAATATTCACGACAAACTAGTATTCAGTCGCTTCAAATAAAATAATAGTTGTATTAAATTAATGTATATATTATGAAATATTCTTTAAAACATTCCATAGAAATCAAAAGTAGTTACATGTACATGAGAATGAGAGGTCATTGTAAAAATCAAAGCAAAGAATAAAAAAATAAAGAAGAATTAATAAATCAATAAGTATTAAACTTATTAAACATATTTAAAGTCAAGATGATTTGTGTTTCTAAACACGTTTAATTCCTAAACGTGTTTAGCTTTAAACACGTTTTAACCATAAAGTGTTAAGGGTTTAAACACATTGAATTTCCTAAACATGTTTTAAAAGTGTTTAAAACCTAAACACCATTTTTACAGTGTAGTGTTTCTTGTCTGTCTGCCGACCTGTCGACCTGACGAAGTGCTTGTTTGGGTTTGGGTTAAGGTATGGAATAAAGTTAGTGTTAGAGATATGGTTAGGGTTATAGTTGGGAAATGTTAGGGCTTGTGTTACGTATCTACCTGAAGACCTGCAGAAATGACAACCTGTCTACCTGCTGGCATGCCAGTTTTATTCTTCCTAGGATTTGGGATAGGGTTAGGGTTACGGTATGGGTTAGGATTAGTGTTATGGCCCTGTCACACTATAACGCATAGCACCAACGTGTGCACAGCTTGTGAAAATATTTTCGTACACGCTGGTGTGCGTTGTATAAGTTAGAGGCACGTTCGTAACAAGTAACAAACACGTTGACACACGTTGGCGCGTGCGTTGTTGAACGTTGGGTGCGTCGGAAAATTTTGAACATGCTTAAGGTAGATAGACAGTAATATTCATATCCATGAGATTTTGTTGTAAGTCGGCACAATTGAAGAACCAATCCTACTTACCCGAAATCTGTAATAAAAAGTATGGGTCACCATGCTTGCTTTTTCTAGAATTGAGATCAAAGTTTGCTCATTTTTAGCCATTTTTTCACCATAATTTACATAGAATGCATGGGGAAAACATGAAAAGGCAATTTTTAGCTTAATGGAAATGAACTTTTTATCCATGAGAATTTGATGTATTTTTGTGAACAGGTAGTTTATGATGTATTTTACTGGTTACAACAATAAAATGTATATGTCACCGTGCTTTCCACGGAGATATTAGCAAAGTTTCCGGATCAAACATTGTTTACGGGAAAAGGGAGTTAATGACGTTTCACATTTGTCATTCAATTATGACGTCACAAACGAAAAGCCGTCATATTACTTTTCCCGCACGAAAATCAAACCTACCCCGTATCCGGCTCTTTATTTTTCTAATGCGCGATTGAATTGCGCAGCGCAACAGTGTCTATCTACCTTAAAATTTCACGACATTCGCAAAGGTGTTGTTGATAAGTTATGCAGACGTTAGACGAATGCTAGAGGTACGTTATGCATGCAATGTGTGCAATATATAGTAGTTTCTCGAAAGTTGTGTTAAACGTGTAGAGAACGCAAACCGGGCGTCCTTGTAACTAATATTAAAGAGTAACGTATTAGCCGATGTTTTATTATAAAAATAATGGTTAAAGAGCAAGACTAAATTCCAAAGTAATGTAAATAGCTGATTTATTTCAGTATCATACTGACATATTGTTTTGACTTTTTTTTAATTTTTGATGGACATATCCCTCCTGCAAACTGTCGTATTTTTCGGTGGCATTTCTATCAATTCCTACATTTGCAAATGGCATTGGGATGAAGAATTTCAAGCTGATCTTACAAAGATCGCCAAAACGCTATACCTACGCTCGATCAATGCTAAAAGACTGTTATGGATGCGTTCGGTATACGCAAAGTACGCCAGTAAAATGCCTTTGCAACGTTGTCATACGCTGTTACACGTTTTGTAAGCGTTGCATATAAGTTATGGGAAAATTTTCCGTGCTTTGTATTCCGTTAGCCTGACGCTATGAATGCGCCCAACAAGAGAATTTCTTCAATTTCTTCGGCGTGTGCCAACGTTCTTATAAAAATTCGCGAACGTCGGCACACGTTGGCTAGAAGGTTATAGTGTGACAGGGCCTTTAGGGATAGGGTTAGGGTTAGAGTCTTGTAACTGTGAGTCTGAACAATCTCTGGACATGTCGACCTGTAGACCCGTAGACTTTCGGACCAGTTTACTTATTAAACTATCTCTTTGTACAATCACTAACACATATAGACCTGTAGACCTGTATACTTATTAAATTGTGGGTCTGTATATAATCCACAGGACATGTCAACCTGTAAACCTGTATACTTATTAAATTGTGGGTCTGTATATAATCCACAGGACATGTCAACCTGTAAACCTGTAGACCCGAAGACCGGTATACTTATTATAATGTGAGTCTGTGCGATCCCTAAGACATGTCGGCCTGTAGTCCTGTAGACCAGCCGACATGTAGACCTGTCGACCTGTAGACCCGTATATAGCTCTGTAGACTTATAAAACTGTGGTTTTGTACAATCCCTAAGACACACCTGCATGCATACCTGAAGACGCATAGACCTGTAGACCTGTATACTTATTAAACTTTGGGTCTATACAATCCCCAAGACATAACACGCTGACCCGCAAACCTGTTGACCCATAGACCTGTACCTCTGCATGTTATGTTTAATATATTTCTAGCTCATCTCACAAAGTCCATTCCTATTTACTGACATGTTTAACATGTGCCAATGCTGCACAACGAGGTGAGGTAAGAATAGGGTTAGGGTAATAGAGTCTTGTAACTGTGAGTCTGAACAATCTCTGGACATGTCGACCTGTAGACTTGTAGACTTTTGGACCAGTTTACTTATTAAACTGTCGGTTTGTACAATCACTAATACACATCGACCTGTAGACCTGTATACTTATATTAAACTATGGGTCTGTATAATCCACAAGACATGTCAACCTGTAAACACGTAGACCCGAAGACCGATGTACTTATTAAAATGTGAGTCTGTACGATCCCGCAGACATGTAGTCTTGTAGACCTGCCAACATGTGGACGTGTCGACCTGTAAACCCGTAGCTCTGTTCACCTATAAAACTGTGGCTTTGTACAATCCCTAAGACACACCTGCCTGTAGACCTGTAGACGCATAGACCTGTAGACCTGTATACTTTGGGTCTGTACAATCCCTGTAGACCTGTAGACCCGCAGACTTGTTGACCCATAGACCTGTACCTCTGCATGTTATGTTTAATATATATTTTTTAGCTCACGCCACGAAGTCTATTCCTATTTACTGACATATTTTACATGTGACAATGCTGCACAACGAGGTGAGGTTAGAATAGGGTTAGGGTTAGAGTCTTGTAACTGTGAGTCTGAACAATCTCTGGACATGTCGACCTCTTGACCTGTAGACCCGTTGACTTTTGGACCAGTTTACTTATTAAACTATCGGTTTGTACAATCACTAATACATATCGACCTGTAAACCTGTATACGTGTATACTTATTAAACTGTGGGTCTGTATAATCCCTAAGACATGTCAACCTGTAAACCTGAAAACCTGTAGACCTGTAGACCTCAAGACCGGTATACTTATTAAACTGTCTGTTCGATCCCTAAGACATGTCGGCCTGTAGTCCTGTAGACCTGCCGACATGTAGACCTGTCGACCTGTAGACCCGTAGTTGATATTATATAGGCATGGTAACATGATGCTCATCTACCAAATTTTGCTTATCTGTACAAATAACAAATCCAAAATGACCGCCATCGAGGAACATTGTTTTAACGCAGGACCCTATGGGAAATGCTGTGAATTGTTAATTCTTTAAAACAAATGTATGATTTTAGTACTCGTTATAGATTCAAGATGGCCACAATTGCAGATCAGAGATTTCACATTGGACCTCATGAATTGCTATTTCTTGAAAGTTGATATTATTTAGATGGTCATCTACAAAATGTTGTATATCGATACCAATCAGTTATCTAAAATGGTTGCCGCAATGAAGGACAGTTTAACATAAACCTTTATGGGAAAATGTTTTTAAATTTCTACTCCAAACATCAAGTTGATATTAAATAGGCAATTTAAGATGACTGTGATCTACTAGATGACTGACTTCAGATTAATTGTTAAAACATGTGGAAAATCTCATTTGATCAGTAGCCACCAGGTGAGCGATATGTACAACGGGCTCACGTGTGAGCGTCTGGAATTTTTTTAATAGAAAAAAGTCAACTTTTATTAAATTTCAAAAATGTTCAGCATGCCAAGCTCTACTCACACGGAAATTTTGAAGATAATCTAAATACACGTGCAGGAGTTATTGTCCTTTAAGAACATGAAAAAGGAAGGAAATGGGGTAAATGTCAAAGAGACAACATCCCACCAGGTAGGCGATACAGGCTCACATGAGAGCCTCTGGTTTAGTACATTAAGACTGATGTATTAAATCCCGAAGTACTGACTTAAGCTTATCATGTGGAAAAGAAGTATAGGGTGTAGAAAAATCAAATGTTTGACACCGTTGCAGTGGTTGAGTTTAGTTGAAGATAGGTATTCTAAGTCTTTATGAGTTTTTGAGAATCCAAATCTGATTCACTCGACTTGTTGAGTTTACTTTATCACTATATATCTTTAGGCCATCTTTGAATGCAGAAAGGAGCTCAGAGAGGGATTTTGTTGTGCATTTGGCAGCCCCAGCAACGTATCTCTGTGTGTTAGGGTATTTATGTAACTTAGATACCCAGCAAATACACGGAAGGTTGTTGTTCTCTTCACTCAAATTGATACCAAAAGAAGACAATACTGATTTGTGATTGTTTAGTATGTCCTCCCTTGGTATGGTGGAGAGTTTGTATGTGGGGTTGCAAAATGAATTGATAATGCTCATCTCCTTCATTAAGCAGTCAATGTAGTGCCTTTTGCAGATAAATGTGATGTTGCTTTGGGCTTTGTCAGCTTGTACAATAACATAATTGTCATGGAGAAATGACAATGTTTTTTCTACATTGAGATCCTCGAATAAAAATAATCACAATCAGAGCGTTGTTCCATTGCTTTGTTTTACACGTTATTAAAATCGGATGAAACTGAAAATCTGATTAGAGAAAAAGAACTTCGTTAAATTAAGAATTGTATACTTATAGGGTCAATTTAATACCTTTCAAATGGTGTGATGCTGTGACTAATTCATTGTTTGTTTCTA
>MJUU01051561.1:312148-324248 GCA_002080025.1 Modiolus philippinarum | reverse complement strand
ATTGATTTCATATGTCGATTTATAAGGGTTTCTTCGGTAACTCTGACAACTTGTCTGGTGTCAAGTAATCTTTTATTGATTAAGTCACTTCCGTTTCAGTGATAAATTTAAAGAAAGGAGGCAAAGTCAGAAATTGGCAAATGCTATCAGAAAGAATGATAAAGATTTGCCACTTTTCTGTTTCTATTCATCTGTTATTTCCTGTTATTGGTTCCATTGGTAAAATTTTGTTTCAATATTGACGTTTTCTAAAAAGAGCTCTATATATTTTAATTCAAAATAATTCCTATATATTTGACTGTGTTCAGACTATGTTTGGCCAGTTCTCCACTTGACAATTTGGTTCAGGCTGGTCTTTATCACTGTTTTAAGTCGGACTCTTTCCCTTAAAAGACATTTTAGCGCTGAATTTTCCAACTTGTTGTAGAACACCAACTTGTTGTAGAACATGTTCAGGTAAAAGATTTAATGAAATTTAAACAGAATATTCAAATGAGACATTGAATAACAAGATACTGAAGTTGTGTTAAATTTAGTTTCTACAGATGGCTGTTTGGACAATTCATGTCTCCTCTGAGTAATCAGACCAAACCATTTTGATAACCATAAACCAAAATATGTGTAAAAGCTGATAGAGAACAAATAACAAAAGGATCTGAATAAAAAGCTAAAATGACCTAAAATCATATCTATGCACAATAGAGATACAGCTTAGGTTTTAAAAGAGGTCTTTGATTTTATGATTTTCAAATACAGAATTTTGCTATTTTTTCTAAGAAAACAGCTACATGTATTGAACTGACACCAAAGGGACCTAGGAGAACAGTACGAGTTAAAAGGATGTTCAAATATTGAAAACAAACTATGTTTAAATTTAAACAAAGGGACCACAAAAAATATTCCAGACCTCCATAGTGGTTAAGCTAGTACAGTTTGAGCCCACAAATTTTAACTTATTACTCAGATGCAAATTTCGTTTTGCATTTTTGATTAACATATTTTTAAAGTACACAGTAGCGATATGTCATATATTCAACAATATGTCTCTTTAAAAGCTGCCAACAGAATTTGAATTTGGACATTTCTTGTCTATTTTACTGTCAAAGTTGCTACTTACTCAATAACTTAGAGGCTTAAAAAAATATTTTCTTTAAAAAATGATGAATGCCTAAAGGGCTGTGTGAGCTAATGCAGTCTTTTGGTATCTGGTGTTGTCATTTTTAGCTTGTCTGGCTATAGCCAGGGTGAGCTTTTGCCATAACTTTTCTTCCGTCGTCCGTCCGGCGTAAACTTTTCATTCAAAGATCTTCTTCTCTGAAACTACTGGGCCAATTGAAACCAAACTTGGCCACAATAGTCCTTAGATGGTCCCCTGCAAAAAAGTTGTTTTTCAGGTCCACGCTATATCCAAGATGGCTGCCAGCGGGAATCATAGTTTTAACATTGGACCCTAAATGGGAAAACAGTTTCAAAGATCTTCTCCACTGAAACTACTCAGCGAATTGAAACCAAACTTGGCCACAATAGTCCTAACATGGTCCTCTGCAAAAAAATTGTTTTTTAGATCGGCACTATATCCAAGATGGCCGCCAGCGGGGATCATAGTTTTAACATTGGACCCTATGGGAAAACAGTTTCAAAGATCTTTTCCTCTGAAAATATTTAGCCAATTTGAACCAAAATTAGACTCAATGGTCCTTAGATGGCCCCTTCAAGAAAAGTGACAGTAGAACTGCACCCCTATCCAAAATAGCTGCTAGTCTGGACCATAGTTTAACTTATGTTAATATAACATCAATGTCTATTAACAAATTTGAAAATAATGCCCTTAAAACATTGAGACTATTTTAAATGCATATGTCAGCCGTGGCCCAGGTGAGCGATACAGGCTCTTGGGAGCCTCTTGTTGGCATTGCTAACTTTTATATTCAACTACAAATATATGATATCGCAGAGGGGATGGCTACCACCACAAATCTTAGTTTAACATTTGACCCTATAAGAAAATTTTCTACATTTAATCTTGGCTTTATTCATTAAATTACTGTTAACTAAGTACATTTGTAACATGATGGTAATGTACCAGATTTATGATTTGCTGCCAATAATAAAACTAAAAAGACAACCACCTCAGATATGACATTTAACCCTGTTGGAAAATCCTATCAAACCAGTAGCCATGTGAACAATATAGGCTTATGTCTGGCCTGCAACAAAAGTCTGAAAAAGCTATACATATTTGTACAAAGTATGACAGTGATGGAAGCAGTGTAAACATTACTTACTGGGTATATTTCAAGAATCCTTTGCTCACCTACTAAACTCAGACCAAGCTGTATTTTGGCTTCAGAGGTGAGAATGTATCTCGGAAATGCAAAATGTTGTGGCAGGGAATGGTAAAATGCAACATCGTTTTTTTTCTCCAAATATAAATGAATATGTTATAATCATCATTAATATGCATATTACAGAATAAGAGAAAAAAGGAAACTGATTGTGTTGGAATCTAGAGAGAAAAGACGTGTAGAGAAACCAAAGCTACCAAGAACAGCTAAAAAATTAAATGTTAAACGAATGACATCAGAAATGGAGGAGCTTGGGGTAGAAATAGAGGATACAGAGGAGGTATAATATAATTATCTTGCCTGAAAATGAGTGGAAGAGAGACATGCTAATGTTTCACAGAGGTGGTATCAACAAAAAACTATTGTTATGTAAATAACAAAATACCAAAGTTACTGTGAATTTAATGAATAAAGTTGTACATCCTTATTGAGCACATCCTGATTTAACACAAAAACCATGTCAGATATCCCCACACTATGCAAGATTAAACCTTTAATGTCCAAGTAAAAGATACAATGTATTTACAATCAAATTATTGGAATTGATTTATTTTACTTAAATGTATTCAAACTGTATGGTTGCTAGGGAGAATTCCAAGAAATACCCTGTCTTGGAGAGTTTCAGGAAATTCACCAAATTTGGAATCAATTTTTTTTGCATCCAACTTTTTAAAATAAGTGATTTAAGTAAAATATATTAAAAATATATGGGTTGCTAGGTATAGTTAGAAAAAATAATATTTGAGAGTTTTTGGAAATTTCCAGAATTCTTCTAATCTAGATCTAAAAAACAATGTATATTTCACGTAAACTTATTCAAATTGTATACAATAGAATTCTATAGAACATCGAGTAATTGGTTAACGGACAAAAGACAGGAGTTTTGAAGGTGTTCTTTTAGATGTTACTAGATGAATATAGGTATATTCATTGATGAATTGCAAATAAAATATGTTAATGATCCAGGAAATCAGCCATAATATGAGTTGTAAAAGTGGATTATTTGTTAGCAATGACTAAATATTACTTTATTTCTTTCATTACTTTAGACACATTTAGGAAGAGCAAGGTCAAGAAGTGTGAGTAGAAAGGCTTTGAAGAGAAAGAGGGAACAGTCAATGGAAGTAGATACCACAAGGTCAAGAAGTAGATCAAGAACAGTACCTAGAGACCAGTCTGGTGTCAGAGATGCAGTTGTAAGTCAAGCATATCATTTATTTTAGTATTTTATGGTCATACAGTGGTATCATAATATATCTTTGTCAGTGTCTAGATAGTTCCAGTTGATTAATTCTTATGAAGTTTTCACATTTTTAGCTCACCTGGTAAAGCATGGGTGTGCTGTTGGCATGAATTTGCATCTGTCATCAATCTGTCATTAATTCAGCCATTGTTAACTTTTCATTCAAACATCATCTCCTCAGAAACAACTGAGCCTAGTGAAAACCAAACTTGGTCACAATAGTCCTTTAGTGGTTAATTTCAAAATTAAGTATCCAGCATTCTGCGTCTAATCCAAAATAGCTGACAGTTGGGAAGAAAGTTTAATATTTGACACTTTCAAAGATATTCTCTAAAACCACTGGTGCAATTTAAACCAAACTTGGTCACAGTAGTCCATTGTTGGACCCTATGAAAATATGTCGGCCATGTTCACATCTAATACAAGTTGGCTGCCAGCAAGGAACATATTTAGCATTTGAAAATCGGTTCCTCAGTTACTCTAGTTCTGATAAACACGCCCAAATTGAAATATACTTAGTCACAATGAACACTAGTCCCCTTTGAAAAATATGTTTTGCTAGTCAAAGTTTCTCCTCCAAAGCCATACATGTATATGGAATTGGAACCAAACTTGTTTAGAATAGTCCTGTGATGATCCCCTTTAAAAAAATGGCTCTGGCAAGTCTGCACCTCATGACTGCCAGTGTGGAACTAAATTTCATATTGGACCTGATGGGAAAATACATGTATATTCAAAGATCTTCTCCTCTTAAAGTAATCATAGTATTTCTCAATGGACCTAAGTTGATTCATTTTGAAAAATGTGTCTGGTAAGTCTGCATCACTTTCAAGATTGAGGCCAGCAGGGAATATGGTTTATCACCGTGAAAGCATTCAAAATTTTTTTCTCTGAAACCACAAAGCCAATTAGAACCAAAATTGGTCACAAAGTCCTTGGATGGTCCTTTATAAAATGTGTTTGGTAAGTCTGCTCCTCATTCAAGATGGCTGTTTAACATTGGATCCTATTGAAAACATAATCAAATAACTCTATGTCTGCCATTGCCCAGGTGATCAATACAGACTCTTGAGAGATCTGTTTTCATGTCCAGTTGATAAAATAAGAACACTTTAATGAAGCTTTTTTATATTTTAATGTATGTATCTTATATTACATGTATAATATGCTATTTCCTACTATAAATGAACAACTTTATACAGTGAAAACCTCAAGTTTAGTTCCATGTATTGGTGGTGGTGATTGGCTTTGGGGTGGTGGCAATTCATGATTAGTAGAGACTTATTTCTAGTTATGACAGATTTTATACATTCAATTTCATTTAATTTTCATTTGTAGATGGCAAAGAAGGTGAAGAAGATGGCAAAGAAAGCACAAAAGTCGAGAAATTTTGATGCTAAAAAAGGAGAAGGTGATCGAGTGATCCTCAACATGAAACCCAAACATTTGTTCTCAGGAAAGAGGAAAATGGGAAAAACACAAAGACGATAATTTTGTCTTACAGTAGATCTTAAATAAAATTTTCCTGGGATCTACAACTTCACTTGTGATATTGATTTTTATCCCCACACTTTCTTATGAAAGTTTAGGAATATTGTCATTCATCTTTTAGTCTGTCTGTCTGTCCATCCATTAACTTCTTGCAAAGCAAACTCTTCCTATGTTTTTGTCCCTCGCTGCAATGTGGAGCGGGTACATAGAAATGCCGGGCATCCGTTTTTTGTTGTTTTTCCCGTCACACTTTCTTGTAAGCGCTCTCATGCCTACAAATTTTGACGGATTTTCATGAAATTTATAGCAAATGTTTATACCACTAATACCTTGGTCAAGTTGTAAAATCAGCCTTTGTTGGTACTTTTTGACAGAGTTGTGGGACTTTGACCAAAATAACGACACCATTTTAGCCAAAAATTGACCTATTTCATATACAGTATACTGGTATATTGCTTGAGCGGCAGGGGACCCAGGAATTCTATTCTTGTTAATTTTGTTATAGAATTGTTGCATATATGCTGCAGATGAGCAGTAAGCTTTCTGTTTTTGAGTGTGTTAGGGGGAGAGGATGGATTTAATCATTAAAAATGTATCAAGTTATTTAGGAGTCAGAATGCTAAGGTAACTATCAAAAAGCTGGTGGTGTGGTATTACAATAAGTAAAATTTGGTGGTGGGGTAGGAAATTTTTCTATTGGTGATGGGGAAAAAATAAGTGGCATTCCCCTCCCAGTCCCTAGCAACAACACATTATAGTTTGTTTCCATAAGAACAAACACTTTCACTAATTGGATTTCAAAAATATTTTATTCTAATTTTGGTAAATTTCTTTGAAGTTTGAACAAGAGAACACTTGTCATCTGTCTGTTAAACTTTCACATTTTCATCTTTTCCTCTGAAACCACTGAAGCAAATTTAACCAAACTTTACAGGAATTATATATGGTCCTTTACAAATATTGCTCATTTCATTTTGATCCGACAACAAACATGGCCGCCAACACGGAACTTAGGTTTAAATCAGGACCCTATGGGGAAAACCACATTTTCATCTTCTCCTCTGAAAACACTTGAAGCAAATTCAACCAAAAATTGCATAAATGATGTATGGAATGTTCTTTACAAAGATTGACCATTTCGTTTTGATCCAACAACAAACATGGCTGCCAGCGCTGAACTAATTAGGGAATCTTCTCCTCTGAAACCACTGAAGCAAACTCAACCAAACTCTAGAGAAATGATGTATGGAAGATCTTCTTCTGAGATTGCATATTTCATTCCGTCCTGGCAAAAGACATGGCTGCCAGCATGGAACTTAAGTTTTACATTGGACCCTATGGAAAAAATCACGTTTTCATCCTCTCATCTGAAACCACTGAATCAAATTCAATCAAACTTTACAGGAATGATGTATAATTGGTCCTTTACAAATATTGCTTATTTTGTTTTGATCCAACATAAAACATGGCTGCCAGTGGAGAACTTAGGTTTAACATAGAACACTATGGGAAAAATCTTATTTTCATCTTCTCATCTGAAAACACTGAAGCAAATTAAAAAATTAAACTTTACAGGAATGATGTATGGAAGGTTTTATGTAAAGATTGCTCTTTCTGTTCCGCTCAAACTAGAAACAATGCCACCAGCAAGGAATATAGATTAACATAGCACTCTATCGGAATTTAATAATTTTCATTAACTTCAATAAAATTATTGAAGAAAATTCAACCAAACTGAGTTGGAATTATGTATGGAAGGTCCTGTACAAAGGTTGCTCAGTTTGTTCAGATCTGATAGCTTAATAATAGACCCTAAGGGGAAAAAACATCATTTTGGTCATCAGTATAGGTGGCTTATATATGTATAAGAAGGGTTTTGTCAGGTGAGCCATTCAGGCTTAGTTGCTTGGCCTGTAGTTCATCTTTTCATTTAATGGTATTTTGATTTGATCTGCAGTGAGGAAAGACAAGGTGTAAAAATTTCCATTAACAGTAATGAGTTACACAGTTGAATTTGATGACTGGAACTGCAATAGCTTGAACACCATGGATATCTCAAACCCTTCTGGTTCCTTTGTTCAAGTTTAAAGATTGTTTTACCTCGACAGCTCGAACACCACTCTCACTCAAACTGTTTTCAATGGTCCCTTTGGTGTTGAATCCATCAAGTTCAACTGTATATCCAACATTGAACCTTGAACATAACAATAGAAAAAGTCAGCGATATCTCCTGTTTTTAGCTCACCTGGCTATAGCCAGGGTGAGTTTTGCCATCACTTTGCGTCCGTCCTCCGTCCGGTGTAAACTTTTCATTCAAAGATCTTCTCCTCTGAAACTACTGGGCCAATTGAAACCAAACTTGGCCACAATAGTCCTTAGATGGTCCCCTGCAAAAAAATGGTTTTTCAGGTTCGCGCTATATCCAAGATGGTCACCATTGAGGATTATAGATTTAACATTGGACCCTATTGGAAAACACAAAGATCTTCTCCTCTGAAACTACTGAGCCAATTGAAGCCAAACTTGGCCACAACAGTCTTTATATGGTCCCTTGCAAAAAAGTTGTTTTTCAGATTGGTGCTATATCCAAGATGGCCGCCAGCGGGGATCATAGTTTTAACATTGGACCCTATGGAAAAACACATTCAAAGATCTTCTCCCCTGAAACTGCTGAGTCAGTTGAAACCAAACTTGGCCACAACAGTCCTTATATGGTCCTCTGCAAAAAAGTAGTTTTTCAGGTCCTTGCTATATCCAAGATGGCGTCAGCGGCGATCATAGATATAACAATGGACACTATGGGAAAACACATTCAAAGATCTTCTCCTCTTAAACTACAGGGCCAATTGAAACTTAACTTGGCCACAACAGTCTTTAGATGGTCCCCTAAAAAAATGTTGTTTTTCAGATTGGTGCTATATCCAAGATGGCCGCCAGCTGGGATCATAGTTTTAACATTGGACCCTATGGAAAAACACATTCAAAGATCTTCTCCCCTGAAACTGCTGAGTCAGTTGAAACCAAACTTGGCCACAACAGTCTTTATATGGTCCTCTGCAAAAAAGTAGTTTTTCAGGTCCTTGCTATATCCAAGATGGCCGCCAGCGGGGATCATAGTTTTAACATTGGACCCTATAGGAAAACACATTCAAAGATCTCCTCCTCTGAAACTGCTGAATTGGAAACAAATTTGACCGAAATAGTCTTTAGGTGGTGCCCTGCAAAAAAGTTGTTTTTCAGGTCAGCACCATCCCAGATGGCCGCCAGCGGGGAACATATATTCAGCATTGGACCGTATGGGAAAACATTGGACCCTTTGGAAAAACATTCAAAGTTCTTCTCTTCTGAAAGTACTTGGCCAATAATAAAAACAAACTTGGTCACAATGGTCCATAGTTGTTCCGGTTTGAAAAATTTTCCTGGCATGTCTGCATTGCATTCAAGATGGCCCCAGTGGGGAACATAGTTTAACCTTGAAACCTATTTGAAAGCATTCAAAGATCTTCTCCTCTGAAAATATTTAGCCAATTGGAACCAAAACTAGACTCAATGGTCCTTAGATGGTCCTGTTAAAGAGTAGGTCTGCAACCCCATCCAAAGTAGCTGCCAGTCATGAACTAAGTTTAACTTAAGGTAATATAACATCAATGTCTACTAACAAACTTGAAAATGATGACCTTAAAACATTGGAATTATTTTAACTGTATATGTCAGTCATGGCCCAGGTGAGCGATACAGGCTCTAATATAGCCATAGCTTATTGCAATTGGAAATGTATCATGATAAAAGCAAAAGCTGTTATGCATTCTTTTGAACCTGATCTTCGCACACCCATCTAAAAAATTAAAGCGTGAAGTGCTTAACAGAGATTTCAGTGTATTGCATTGTTGCATTTTAAGTTTGCCTCAAAGAAGTTTAAGAGGACTTCAAGTACCCCAGTGTCCGGGTGGGTGTCCACATTGAGTTGTATATTTCTAACCTTACATATGCATGCATCTCAGATGGTATATCAGCATCCAGGCCAAATTGGGTCAACTTGACCTTCATTTTTGCTCGATTCAATTTTCGGACGCATTCAGATCTGGGTAGCTGTATATGGTAGGATCATCTAGCCTTGCATATACATGCATCTTGGATAGTACATCAGCATTTTCTTCTTGATCAACTTTCATTCAAGTTCTCGGAAGAGATCATTTCATATGTCAGTTACTGTACATTGTAGGATCATCTAACCTTTTATATGCATGCACCTCAGATGATTCATCAATATATAGGCAAAGTTGGGTCATTTTGAACTATGCTTATCATTTGATAGATTTCACATTCAATTTTACATCAAAGTTTAAGTTTTCAGTTACTTAAAGTTGTATGTTAATGTAAATTCATATATGCATCCATCTGAGATGTTAAGGCAATATCAAGGCAAAGCAATGTTATTTTGAACGTATGCCACAACCTGGCGAACTTTGTAATCGTTGATTACATGTTTATATGTATTTTATTAGCTCACCTGTCTGTAGCCAGGGAGAGCTTTAACCATTACTTGGCATCCCTTGGTCTTTGTCCACCAGCCATCCTTCCTTCCCCCCATATGGTCCATCCCTTCCTAACTTTTCATTCAAAAATCTCCCCCCCTAAAACAACTGATCCAATTGAAACCAAACTATGTCACAATAGTCCTTGGGTGGTCCCCTTCAAAGTTTATGTTTTTGTGTTCCTACCTCATCCAAGATGGCGTGGAATGTAGTTTAACATCGGACTGTATGGGAAATACATTCAAAGATCTCTGAAACAAAACTTGGTCACAAAGTCCTTTTATGGTCCCTTTCATGTAATGTTTCAAACTTAGTATTAAGTCTTCCACGGAAGACATGTGTCGCCTGCGTAATAACACAAACAAAAAAAAAAGGCTAAGTTCTGTCAAACAGGAAGTGGGTATGCATGAGATCCCTTGACCCTTTCACACATTAAAGGTTCCCATACTGATACTTCATGCCACATTGAAGAAGGCAGGGATATGTGGTTTCTAAGAAAAATGTGACAGAAATTTTCAGTCAAACAGGAAGTGGGCATGCGAGAGATTCAAAACTCTATTACACGGTATAGGTCTTCCTACTGATACTCAATGCTTAATTACAGAAGGCTGTGATATGTGGTTCCTGAGTAAAATGTGACACAAATTTTTTGTGACGCCGATCAGTAAAAATATTCTAAGTTATGTCAAACAGGAAGTATGCAAGCAAGAAATCCGAAACTTTATTACACGATATAGGTCCCCATACTGATACTCCATACTGAATTGCAGAAGGCTGGGATCTGTGGTTCCTGAGAAAAATATGACAGAAATTGTCAAGACGCAAAAAATAATATAATTAAGTTCCGTCAAACAGAAAGTGGGCATGCGACAGATCCAAAACTCTGTTACACGGTATAGGTACGCATACTTATATTCCATACCAAATTGCAGAAGGCTCGGATACATGGTTCCTGAGAAAAATGTGACCGAAATTTTTGTGACGCTGACGCAAGACGACGGATAGTGATCCCTATATGTCACCACTGCATGAACGCAGGCGACACAACAAATGATGAAAATTATGATTTTCCTGTAAGATCTAATTATTAGCTTTGTTCCGTGCTGGGCAGCCATGTTTTTATCCAATGAAAAGGAAATGAGCAATTTTATAATGGGCCTTTATTGCATCATTCCTGCAAAGTTTGTCTGAAATTGTTTCAGTAGTTTTAGGGAAGATGATGAAAATGTGAAAAGTCAATGCCAGACACAACAGACAAAAGACACCAAGTGATGGCAACAGCTTACACTGACCCTTTGGTACAGCTGAGTTAAAAAACAAAGTTATAAGCAAGCAGGAAGAAGACAAGTGATGGACAAAGATGTGATAAGTAAAACTTGACATAAAAAGCTTCAGACCAAATATCAAACCATAACTACTTATACATGCCACGAAAAAATTTCAATATAGGGCTTCAATAGAAAAAAAGGTTATCCATAAACAGGAAGTAAGCGAGTAAAAGACTTGAAAAGAGGAGGCACAAAACTTCTGACCACAAATGAAACTTTAACAAGAGTGGACCCTAATAGATGTCTCGCCTGTCCCTGCTTGTTGCTAAAACAGTCATGTACTACTAAAGAGCAACCTACAAGCCAAATATTATTACCGTACCACTTACAGTAATTGAGAAACTATTCTAATCAGAAACACTTAACTTTGTTCACTAGGCAATGAAATTGAGGTCAAGGTCAAAAGCCAAAAGGCAGACTGACATGTACTAACCAAGACCAAGCTATATACCAAATATCTTTGACCTACAGCTTGTAGTTATTAAGAAACAGACTTAAGCAAAAAACTTAACCTGGGAAATGGTCCTTGAAATTGAGGTCAAGGTCAAAAGCCATATGGCAGACTGACATGTACTAACCAAGACCAAGCTATATACCAAATATCATTGACATATCACATATACCGTAGTTATTGAGAAACAGACTTAAGCAAAAAAAACTTAACCTGGGCACTAGACCGTGAATTTGAGGTCAAGGTCAAAAGCCATATGGCAGACTGACATGTACTTACCAAGTCAGAGCTATATACCAAATATCATTGATCTATAGTTTGAAGTTAATGAGAAAACCAGAGGCTCCCTGGAGCCTATATCGCTCACCTGGCTTTCAGTTGCCACAATCAAGCTAACATTGTAAATTATACAGTTGAACTTCAGTCTCTCAACCTTTGGTAGAGCAAACACCACCGTTAACTTGGACTCTATTTTAAGTCTGATCATGTTTTACTGTACTTCTTTGTTGGGCTTTTTTGACAAAAATTGTCTTGCTTAGGACCACTTTCGACACCGGTTTTGAAGTCGAGACATTATTTGGTAATTGGCAGTCAACAAACAATTTTTAACACCATATCTTTAAGTTACAACATCAATATCTATTGGGAAACCAAATTTTATTGAAATTGGACAATGTTGAATTTTCCTGCCTTTTTGGCGCCATTTT
>MJUU01051561.1:278948-297053 GCA_002080025.1 Modiolus philippinarum | reverse complement strand
TAACAGGTCTTTGAGAGTTTCAGGAAATTTACCAAAATTAGAATCAGAGTTTTTTTGCAATTTGACTTTTGAAAATGATCATCATTACTGTTAGGAATGGAAAAATATATCATTGCTAGGTAGAATTCCAAAAAATAACAGGTCTTTTAGACTTTCAGGAAATTTACCAAAATAAGAATAAAAGTTTTTTGCAAACTGATTATTGAAAATGATCATCATTACTGTTAGGAATTGAAAAAGATATGGTTGCTAGGTAGAATTCCAAAAAATAACAGGTCTTTAAGACTTTCAGGAAATTTACCAAAATNAGAATCAAAGTTTTTTGCAATCTGACTATTGAAAATGATCACTGATAAAATAAGGCACCAAAAAAGATATGGTTGCTAGGTAAAATTCCAAAAAGTAATGGGTCTTTTAGAGTTTCAGGAAATTTACCAATATAAGAATCATATTTTTTAAATTTAATTGTTCATACTAGCTGATGACATTAAAGAGTTGCTTAATTATATGATTTCATGTTAGAATTTCAAAAATTATTGGTCTTTGACATTTTCAGGAAATTTACCAAATCTGATATCGAAGCCAAAATTATTATTTCTTATCTTGGATTCCAAAAGCAATTCAAGTAATTCCCCATGAAAATGTAAACCACAAAATGAAAATTATACATAAAGTCCCAATCATATACTGAGTACTTATTGTTTTAAGTTTTTTGGTCCCTTAAGTGCATGCCCCCAGGGGTCATACCAAATGTCCGCTATCATTAGCAAATTAGATAAACATAATGGAACTCATATAGAAAGTTTCAGCTTCCAAACATAAATACTTCAGAAGATTTCACATATTACTGGATAACTCGAAATACAATTTCTCTCATTATTCCGCCCTAAGGGCAAATTTCAAAATTCCGAAACCTTCGGCACAGACAACTTTTATAGTGTTTACTTTATACCCTCAAAACCAGATTTCTGCAACTTAAGGTGTAAGAGGAGTTCTAGTTGAATCTTTTTTTTTGTTTTTTGGACCCCCTAGAGGCCATGCCCTGAGGGGTCATATGAAAATTCCAACACCCTCTGTGAAGTTGCCACATAATATGTGAGTCGATTCCCAGGTTTAAACTTTCTAGCCCAATTAGCCTTGGAGATTTCTCCGATTATTGGATATCGCGAAAATCCGTTTTCGCCCATAATTTGCCCCTAGGGCTTTGACAGAAACTCCGAACCCCTAGCGCGCAAAGGCAGATCATACTCTAGTATGGTGCCAAGTTTCAAATTTCTACCTCTCATAGCTCCAGAGCTATCGGGGAGCACTACACACGTATGTACGGACTGCATTACATAATCCCCCCGCTTTCGCTAAGCGGGGGGATAATAAATGTCTTAGTCTTGATATCACAATGAGCTTTCATCTTGAGAAAAAGTGAATTTGTCATTTGTGGAATACAATTGGTTTTTGATCTAACAACATTATTTACAAAAAGGGAGGTATTGTATTAGTTCATATACCTGTGACGGATGGGTAACTCAGTTGATGGGTAACTCAATGGATTGGTAACTCAATGGATGGGTAACTCAAATGATGGGTAACTCAATTGATGGGTAGTATTTCTCTGCGTTTTGTATAAAAAGTAAATCTTCTAGTTCCTCTTTGTATACAAAACTCAATCATGTTTATATAGCATAATGGTTTTATGCTACATTATAGGTACAGAGTCTATAGAAAATGGAGCCAAACAAAACATATAAACTTGACGTTAAATGAATCTGAATCCCCGAAATAACCTAAAAATCAACTGAAATTTGTTTCAATAATCAAAGAAATAGGGCTAATGCAAACAAAAATACCATGTATTATTTTCAGTGAGGTACAATTTATTACAAGTTTATTTTCCAAAATAATCATATGAATGCTGACCAATAATCTAGCAACCTTTGTTGGTTAGGGGATAATTACTGTCAAACTTTATTTAAGAAGCCAATCATGGAAATTTGAAACTGGCTGCTTAAGGAAGGTAACCTTTAATTCAAATTTCAATACTTTTTTAGGTGGAATGTCAGTCAGAACTGTTCTATGCAGCCAAACTGGTTAAAGTGTGAAATTGTTTGCTTAATACAAATGTCTCTAAAGTTATGCCTTGTAATGTATTATTCCACAAATTGTAGTAGGCACTTCTGATGCAGAAAACAAGGCCTAATGATCCAGAAATTGAGTAGACAATCATGATGCAGAACCCAAGGAATATTGATCCAAAAATTGTATTCTTTGGTCTTTGTGTTAATAACTATATTTATTTGCATTTAGTCTTTGGACTTTTTGTAACAAGAACTGTCCCTAAATTGCAACCATTTATACCCCCTCCCCTAACTGCTCATTGAACCCTGTATATGTGATAAATGCAAAATCAAGTGTGTGTTTATACAATACTGGTGTGGACACAGTACAAATTTGGACACAATACAAGTATGAAAACATTGAAATCATCCTAAATAAATAACTTTTCACAAATATTCCATCAAAATCATTCAAATACACAGAATTCATTTGGAAACAATACGCACTTGGATATTTGAATGCACAAATAAATGTTTCCCTCCATCAGCTTTATTTCACAATATCTACCCTATGAATTTTTTCTTAGAAAATTGTCCAAACCATAAAATCATGTCAGAAGTAATCAATGAAAAGTCAAAGACAAATTATACTCTCTTCAAGGTGTCGGCAAATAATTAAAAATGTTCATGCAAGTCTCCATATAGTGTCCTTCCATTGTGTAAAATTTCATAATAACCAATCAAGTGATTTAAGAGGAGTTGTGCTAACCAAATAACCATTGCAGAATGAATCAATGAAAAGTCAAAGTCAAATTATCTCCCCTTCCTACATTTAACAATAATTATATTCCTTCATGCATTTAAAAAAGAGTGCCTTTCCTTTGTGTAAAGTTTCCTCAAAATCCGAGTTGTGCTTAAGAGTTAATCTTAGCAGAAGGAATCAATGAAAAGTTCGAGTCAAATTATCTCCTTTTCCTGATATTGGACAATATCCTTCATGCAAGTCTCATATAGTGTCCTTCCTTTGGGTAAAGTTTCATCAAATCCTTCAAGTGATTTAAGATGAGTTGTGCTTTCAAGAAGTGTAGACAGACAGAGAGGCAGACAGATAGACTGATGGACAGACAAACAGACAGTATCACAAGTATATTTACTTGCAGTACTCTGTGTAATAAATGTAGTCTATGGACTGTGTGTTATAAGTATATTTACCTGCAGGTAATATTTCTACTGTATGTAATTGTTTTTCTTTAAACTCTCTCATGATTCGCTGTCTATTTAGTTTAAGTTGCCTCTGTAGTTCAACAGCTTCTTTAGCCAATTCCTTTCTCTCTTCTAAAATCTTTTTCTTTTTTCTGTGAAATAGTAATACAATAAAATAAAATCTCACAATGACCAATTGTTTATGCAAAGTCAAAACCTGGAATCAAAAGCAAAACAATATACATTTACATGTTCCAAAGCAAAAAAAAATGTTTATAAATTATAGCTTCCTCATAAACAAGCACAGACATAGATTTTGCATCTTTTTCAAACATTTTCCGAATTCGAAAGTATGATGTCGTTTATTGTACTGGTTGACAATTAATAGGAGTCATTAGAGTTTCTTTTAATTTGATGCTATTGAAATGCTATAAATTATTTTCCTGGAATTCCTTTAGTTACATTGTATAAACAACATTATTTAGTTTATCGAAAACAAACACAATATTTTTAACTAATCAGAAACTATCTTGCATTCAAAATTTAATTATTTATGTAGATACAGTGAACAACTTGCATTATAAAATCAAAGCTCTATAAGAGCTTAAGGTGTTTGTATTTGTTGAAGTTAAGTATTTCACCTTATTTTTATGTCCAATTTCAAACTTGAGCTTACCACTGCAGTCAAAATATGATATTATATAAGCAAGATTTGTTAGGAGTATGGCACCTCCCTAAATTATGAGCATTGATTTAGGGATATAAATTATTAACCGATATTAAAAGGAAATGTGGAATATTGATACACCTAAATATTTTCATGCAGTTTCAACATTTTTGTTATTGAAATACTTTATGTAGAGGATATCCCATTGTTTCAGAAACACCCTCATGGACTAAACGGCCACTCTTTAAGTATGTTTTTAAAATGCATGCAATTCCCCCTCGTGAACATGAACTATTATGCAAGACAAATTTTGAACATGGATTGACAAGTTTACAATAATCATAAAGCTCAGACAAGTAAAAAAAGCCAATCAGAGAAAATGAAACTACCTGCATGCATCATGTAAGCTGAGCTTATAAAATACTTTATAATGATTCAAACCAAATATTATTAAACTGTAAAAATTTCTAACACACCTATTGTAGCATAAATACAATTTGGATGACATTTAAAATTTTGGTTGGTGCCATTTTATCATAAGAACAAAAAGTAGGTGAGTAGGTGAACCAACACTGTTAAGTTGAAATGTAGGCGATGATCCTAGGGAGTGGATACCTACAGGTATGCAGGGTTGTCGTATTCGAAGTTAAAACTGATACTAAAGTGACAACAACACTCTGTTGGAGCAGTAAAATGACTTTTATGTGGACGACTAGTTTTGGCCTTCACGGCTGTCATCAGGACAATATTATTGTAAAATTGAAGACTGAAGTACCTTTGTAGGCACAATATTTTAGAGAACGTCATAATGTGTCCATAGTTACAATAAATAGGTAAGATAAAAATAGATCATACTATAAATAGATACATCAATAAATAGAAAATACGAAGTACAATATTTTGTTATTATTAGTTAATAATAAGAATGTTTTTTAAAATTTTGTTAACATTGTGGACTATTAGCTGCCTGTCCCAATTCTTTTCTGGAAGTTCAGGATTTAGTTCATCCTGGGATATTGTTGTAACAGAGTCACTTATGATTTCATTGCTGTTTTCATCTTCCGTTTTTGAAGTCGTTGAGAACTACAGGATATTTTAGAAACACATATTTTTAAGAAACATTGTCTTCTATTTTTTAAACTTAAGTAAAATGTATCCAGTGGAAGACACCTAGGCATGCCTTACCACTTCAATTGGCTTCCCTTGACATATGTACTACTCCCAATTGCGTCCGGACACAGCCGATAGGTGCATAATCGTTGCCATTGTGGAATTTTAATTTCTATACTGTCAAATTCTTGAATTATTTTCCTTGAGTATTTTGTCTACAGTTCCTTTCGTTAATACTATTAAGCAAAATTGTGCATGTTTGGCAGATTGTGATTAATTCGATGTCATCTGGTTTATTCCTGGTGTAGGATTAAATATTTTACGAAAGGATATGGAGTAAATGAACATGAGACCATAACACATATGTTAACTCCAACAGCAATAATTTTAATGAGCTGTATGGCCATTTCGGAAATTTATTCCTCATCAGCAGCACTAAAATCCAAACAAAGGAAATCCATAACTTCAAAAAATGTTAAAAATGCATAAAACCAAACGAAATCCGAATAATCAGTAATATCAAATATCAAATATTAAAGCTTGTATGTTGAACCTAAGATTTGTTGGTACCATGTCCTTTTCGGAGCATTTCATCAAGTAATTTCTATGTTGTTCGCAAATGGCAAGTTTCACATTCAGTTTTTGTGGATTCTGTATAAGGCAACATTATGGTCTTGAATATTTGAAGGTCCATTCCGGGTAGTGTTTTCTTGGCCTTCGTGGTTGTTTTCCGTTTGGAGGTTTACTGGTCGCTGACACTGGTCGAAGAGGTTGTTTCCCTCGCCTCACTAAACCGTAGACACTTTAGTATCATAAGAACAAAAAGTTAAACCATAGTACAGACATTTAGTGTCCTATTCAAATCATGCCAGCTGCGGATGTTTTGAATAAGCATAACAATAACTGCAATTAGTATATAATGTAAGGATAATGTTGTGTTGCCTGCTGTAAGCAGCTCTGACACATAGTGATAACTATCCACCGCTTTCCGTCATCATCATTGTCCTGTGTTGACTGTCGATTTTTAAATCTCCCAACTCCTTCAAAACTATAAATTTGATTCAAACCAAACTTTCAGGATATGTTATTCACCTGGTCAAGATATGCACCTGATACTTAGAATTTTGATTTTACAGAATTTAGAGGTTCATTGTGCCAAAATAGTTCATTTGTTATTAAGGTTTGTTAATCTTCAATTTTATCACATTTGTAAGTCAAACTTGCAAGTTATGCTGAAGGCCTTATGGTGACTTCCGGATGAAGAACAACAATAAAAGCATTGTTCTATTGCTTGGTTTTGCCATGTAATTATTGAGACTTTGTTTCATGTGCATTTACTCCATATCCCTTCATTGCTTATGATCCTCAACTGGTCTAGAAGTTGTGTACCTAATACATAAAATTTTAATTATATACATGTAGATTTTAGAGGTTCAACTAGCCAAACTAGCACATTTGTAAATAACAATCTGCAACTACTTAAAAACTATAAGTCATATTCAAAACAAACCTGGAGGACATGTTTTTCAGTTGATCTAGTTGTGTACCTGATACTCAAAATTATGATTTTGCAGATTTTAGAGTTTCAGAAAATAGCTTATTTTTTAAATTTAGTTTTTTTAATCTGAAACTTCTTTAAAACTAAAAGCCATTTTACAAATGTGCATGCAGGATATGTTGTTCAACAAATGTTGGATAAAAGATATTTACATAAGAAATTCTGTCCCATATCATTTAAATACTTTATCTTTAATAATAAATTAAACAGCCTGTTCATAAGTCTGGATCATAATTTGTTTACTGGACATTTACTATTTGATAATTTCAGTTTTTACCGAAATGTTCATTTTACACATTGTCATTGAATAACACCCTGTTAAATTTGCACAAAAATGATTGACAGTGTACAATAATTACCAATAATTTGAAATACATTTCAACACAGGACTCTGTAGGATACATGCTAGATTAAGAAATAGATTATTGCAAGTGGGCTCTATGCAATTTAGAACATGGTCAGACCTTATATTTGTCAATACAAGTACATGTATTAAATACCAAACAAGCAAGGTATAAAATGAAGGCAAATGTAAGGTCTGATCATGTCCTAAATCAAAAAGAGCCTTATTGCAGTAATCTATTTGGATTCTTATATGTCTTAACAAATGTTTTGAAAATATGAAACAGCTCTGAGGAAGCTTTCAAATGACCTAATGGGTTTACAATTTGATATAAAATACATGTATGTCACAAAAAAGCATATTAAAAAGGAAAATTGACATACATGTACAGTGTGATTTTATTTAATGTAAGTTGCTTTTAAGCATAAAAAATAAAACTGTGTTATTCCTGTTTGAAGTTTTTTTCCATTGAGATTATGATGTTGGAGTTGTTACTGTGAAATCATCAGAGGGTTCTACCATTATTAGAACCCTCGTGTGTACTCAAAGCATATGAAGGACTTCATAATAAATTAAAACAATATTAAATAGGACAGCAGTCTTATTTATAGGAGTTGGACTTTTTAAAATGAATATTCAAAGTTACTCCTGTTACAGATTCAACTTCATATTTTTTACAAATACTATACTAAATACCCTAGTCTTCCAAAGACTTAGATGATGACCTGATATGTAAATATATCTAAAAAGACTAACCTGTATTGCTGTTGGAACTTGGAAAATGTTTTATTTGCTTTATTGAGTTTCTTTCTTGTTACAAATCCTTTCCATATCGCTTGTATAGTTACAGCTGCTCTGAAAAATCTCTACAAATGAAATGAGAAATGGAATGATATTCATATGATCTCACATAGAAATCTTAGCTTATGCCCAGTTACGTATTTTAAGAAGAGCACGGGTTGCTCACTTAGGGCATGGCCCCCAAAAAACACCTATATTTGACCATCAAGTATCTTTCAAGTCACAGCTACCTTATCTAAACTAGAATATACATGCATATTCTCCTGCTCCCCATTGGATTCCAGAAATTAAAAATCGATCAAATCAAATTCTGAAATAGAAGGTGCACAACTTCATTACGTGTATGTCACAAAGACTGTGTTTAAGTTTCATGAAAACCTATTCAGTGGTTCAGGAGGAGTAGTGGATAAGAGATGGGTACCCACTTATTATTTAATGGCTAAGTCCTGTAGTTTATATAGAGGTTTGTCAACAGAGCAAAATTACTGTCTCAACAAGAATATGTGTCTAACGGACACAATGCCCCGCCTCGCAACTATTTTGAACAATGCTATATTTCGTGATCAGTAAAGCATGAAGTTGGTGGCATGGGTATATTTTTATTATGTTTTTTGTTTAATCATACTCTAATGGGTATTCAATTTAATGGGCGTTTAATGATAATAGCATACAACCTTTAAAAAAGAGAGACTTCAACATTTGGATAAACCTCAAACTATCCCCCTTTTTTCTGTGATCAGTAAAGCATGAAGTTGGTGGCAATGGTAAATATTTATTGTTTTTTGTTTATTTATATCCTAATGTGTATTTATACAAAGTTTCATGATAATAGCATAAACCAGTCACAGAAAAGAATATGATTTTTATATAATTATATCAGAATGTGTATTTATATAAGGTGTCATGATAAAAGCATACATCCTTCAGAGAAAAAAAATTTCAACCTAAGGGTAAACCTCATACTACCCCCCTTTTTGTCTATGATCAGTGAAGCATGAAGTTGATGGCAAGGATAAATTTTCATTATGATTTTTGTTGAATTATACCCTAATGTGTAATTATATAAAGTTTCATGATTATAGCATACATCCTTCACACTAAATAACTTCAACCTAAGGGTTAACCTCATACTATCACACTTTTTTCCCGTGATCAGTGAAGCATGAAGTTGGTTCCATGGGTAAAATTTTATTATGATTTTTGTTTAATTAGACCCTAATGTGTATTTATATAAAGTTTTATGACAATAGCATACATCCTTCACAGAAAAAAACTTCAACCTAAGGTTAAACCTAACTTGGGACAGACGGACGGACGTCCGTCCGAATGGACGGACGGATGGACGGACACACCCGAACACTATATGCCCCCCTACTATCATAGGCGGGGCATAAAACTCATACACCATCACTGTTGCAATTGTCATGACAGAAGTTTTATGGTTGTCACCATGATTTGACAGATATGATGTTTCTATTTCACAAATGATAATAGATATCTTTGAGTAGATCTAGAGATTATTACCAACTGTGACAAAACTTGACTTTTCATTGACAATGTGACAGATGCCACACATGGAGTAGACTATGCTTGCCCTTCCAGGGCACCTGATGATACCTCCATTTTTTGTAGAAGTTCACTGTGCTAATGCTTTAGTTTTGTGGCATCCTTGTTTGTCTCTGCGTCCGAAACATTAACCTTGGCTATAACTTTTGAACTATATAAGGTAGACTTTTCATACTTGGCAGGTGTATAGGTCTAGTCAAGAGGAACATAAATATGCCAAAAAAAATTAGGTCAGGTCAAAGGTCAAGGTCAGAGGGGTTAAAAAGGGGTGAAATTGGCTGTTTCACATATTTGACTGTAGAATCCTTATTATTTATCCTATTGAGATGTTTTTTTTTATGTTATTGTTAATAAAATTGCGCAACTGTAGTATGTCAACAGATCTAAGGTAGCATTTACCCTTCCTGAGAAACAAAAGGCCCAAAGGGGACAAATGGAAAAAAAAATGATTTTTTTAATTTTTGTTGGATCTTGATGCAGTATTTTTCTGTAGGTTTCTTATAGCATGTTTAAGCAGATACTTTTAACAATTTAAACCATTTCAATAAACAAGAGGCCCAAAGGGCTTCATCTGTTTCAGAATAAAGGGGTTAAATTTGGTGATTTTATGGTAATATACAACTTTTGAACTATGTAAGATATACTTTTAATACTTGGCAAGTGTATAGGTCTTATCAATATGAACATAAATATGCAAAAAAAATAGGTCAAAGGTCAAGGTCACAGAGGTCAATAAACTGCTGCGCCAAGAGCGCATGATACGCCTGTCCACTGTCAACTCAAACTTTATAGCATTGTTGGACCACAACAAAATTTTGATTGAAAAAAAATCAAACAGTATATGTGCCTTACTAAGATGTAACCATTTAACAAATATTAATTTAATATGTAAAATTAATGCATAGAAAGGTGCAAAAAAAATTAATTAAAAAAAAATATTAAGTCCAAGGGCCTGACTGTCCTCAAAAATCATTCAACAGGAACAAAATTTAAACTTTATCAGTAATTTATAAACATACAATCATATACTATATATCAAATGAACATATTCTATGCATTGTAAAGAAAAGGTGGAGAGACTGAAGTTTTTCAGAAATTTACTAAGTCCAAGGGCCATAATTCCTTACGCAATCAACCAATCAGGACTAATCTACAATTTGATCTGTATCTCAACTATATACACTCATATACCAAATATCACATCAGCATGTCAAGCAGTTACAGAAAAAACTCCAGAAACCTATATTATTCAAAATTTCCAAAAGTCCAAGGGCCATAACTCTGTACAAAATCAACCGACCAGAACCAAATTCATACTTGATCTGTATCTCAACTAGATATACTCATATACCAAATATCAAATCAATGTGTCATGTGGTTACAGAAAAAAACTCCGGAACCCTATATTTTTCAAAATTTCACTAAGTCAAAGGGCCATAACTCTGTACAAAATCAAATGACCAGAACCAAATTAGAACTTGATCTGTATCTGACCTAGATATACTCATACATCAAATATGAAATCAATATATGAAGCGGTTACAGAAAAAAACTCCAGAAACCTATATTTTTAATAATTTCACTAAGTCCAAGGGCCATAACTCTGTACAAAATCAACCAACCAAAACCAAATTCCAATTTGATCTGTATCTCACCTAGATATAATCATATACCAAATATGAAATGAATATGTCAATAGGTTACAGAAAAAATCTCTGGAAACCNCTGGACCGCGAAATATAGGTCAAGGTCACATGATTTTGGGTCCGACAGATAGGGTTCGCCGTAAGCTACCTATGGACCAAATATAAAGTTCCTACATCAAAGGCTTCTGTATTAAAACTTGAGTTTACGTCGCCGTCGCCGTCGCCGTCGCCGTCATACTTTGCACGCCTATGTCTCGCTTTCGCGACTTTCGTCGCGGGCGAGACAATAAAGGGGTTAAATTTGGTGATTTTATGGTGCGCATGATACGCCTGTCCACTGTCAACTCAAACTTTATAGCATTGTTGGACCACAACAAAATTTTGATTGAAAAAAAATCAAACGGTATATGTGCCTTACTAAGATGTAACCATTTAACAAATATTAATTTAATATGTAAAAATTAATGCATAGAAAGGTGCAAAAAAAATTAATTAAAAAAAAATATTAAGTCCAAGGGCCTGACTGTCCTCAAAAATCATTCAACAGGAACAAAATTTAAACTTTATCAGTAATTTATAAACATACAATCATATACTATATATCTAATGAACATATTCTATGCATTGTAAAGAAAAGGTTGAGAGACTGAAGTTTTTCAGAAATTTACTAAGGCCAAGGGCCATAATTCCATACGCAATCAACCAATCAGGACTAATCTACAATTTGATCTGTATCTCAACTATATACAATGATTTACCAAATATCACATCAGCATGTCAAGCGGTTACAGAAAAAACTCCAGAAACCTATATTATTCAAAAGTCCAAGGGCCATAACTCTGTACAAAATCAACCGACCAGAACCAAATTCATACTTGATCTGTATCTCAACTAGATATACTCATATACCAAATATCAAATCAATGTGTCATGTGGTTACAGAAAAAAACTCCGGAACCCTATATTTTTCAAAATTTCACTAAGTCAAAGGGCCATAACTCTGTACAAAATCAAATGACCAGAACCAAATTAGAACTTGATCTGTATCTGACCTAGATATACTCATACATCAAATATGAAATCAATATATGAAGCGGTTACAGAAAAAAACTCTAGAAACCTATATTTTTCATAATTTCACTAAGTCCAAGGGCCATAACTCTGTACAAAATCAACCAACCAAAACCAAATTCCAATTTGATCTGTATCTCACCTAGATATAATCATGTACCAAATATGAAATGAATATGTCAATAGGTTACAGAAAAAATCTCTGGAAACCCATATTTTTCAAAATTTCAATAAGTCCAAGGGCCATAACTCTGTACAAAATCCATGGACCGGAACCAAATTCGAACTTGATCTGTATCTCACTTAGATATACTCACATGCCAAATATGAAATCAATATGTCAAGCGGTTACAGAAAAAATCTCCGAAAACAAAAAAGTAAATGGACAGACGGACGGACGGATGGACGGAGGGAGGGTATACCATAATACGTCCGTCTTTTGATGGGCGTATAAAAAGGGGTAAAATTGGGTATTTTCATATATTTTACTGTAGAGTCTGGGGGCATATGTAGTGTTTCACAAACACATCTTGTTTTGATTATGATTTTAGATTTCCCTTTTCTCACTTTTTGCTTCAGTATTCGTTTGCCAATGTATACATGTCTTGCTATGGAAACCCCAAATTTCAATGAAATCAAATTTTCAAATAAAGGGTACACGTCTACATTATGTCATAAAGATTATGCCTAAGCTTCATGAAAATCCGTTGATTGGTTCAGGAGGAGTAGCAGACAAGAGATGAGTACCCTCAGGTGTAATGGAGGGATGTCTAGACACACCCATAGACAGACAGAAAGACACATGGATTGATGGACGGATGGAAGGAAGTACAGACAACCTTTTCAGTATATATAAACCCCACTTTTCAAACAGTATGATAACAACCATACCATGTTGATGCATAAGGCTAAAATTTTTAAGGAAGCAATTCATGGACTCTAGGGATCAAGTTTAATTCTAACTGGTCCATTTGTTTCAGAGGTCTTTGCAAGTGTTTCCATAAGTGTAAAATCATGTTCCCTGCTGGCAGCCATCTTGGATAACATTAGAGATAAACAGGACACTATTTTTAAAGGGGACCACCAAAGGATTATTGCGACCAAGTTTGGTTACGAGTTGAATGAGTTTTTCCCATAGGGTCTTATGTAAAACCATGTTATCCACTTGTGGCCATCTCTGTTTGGATGTGGACTGTATTTTCAAAAAGGACAACCCAAGGACCTGAGACAAAGTTTGATTTCACTTGGTCAAAAATGTTGAATGAGTTTTCCAAATAGAGTCTGAGAGATATTCAATACAGGCCTTTTAAATCGAGTTCATTCTGGAAAAAGTTCTATTTTTATACAAAAAATCAATACATCAATACATTGAGAGGGAATCGCTAATTAATTAACAATGTTGTGCTTGATTTATATTTAATCTATTTGTAGCGCTTCAGGTTAATTGTTTTTCGTCAATTAAAATTTAGTTAAAGAATTGTCATATAGGAAAAACTATAAATGCACTTCAATTGCATAAATAATTTGTTTTTTATGTGGTATATATTTATTTCAATAAGTTTAGAAATCCAGTATTCCTTCTTACTAAAACTGAGGCAATTGTTTTCTGCCTTCAATTACAAGAGACTTCCTATCTCGAAAGTCCCATATTGATTTTCCTTTAAAGAGTCAAATATTCCCCGCTGGCGGCCATTTGGGGAAGATGTGGACATGACAGAAACAACTTTTAAGGGAACATCCAAGGACTTTTGTTGTGGAGAATGTTAGTCTGTCATTTTTCTTATATCTAATTCAATTTCTGTCAGCTGTTACTTGAAGCAGTACTTCTTTATCTTTTAGTGATGAATTCAAAAATATAATTCTGAGTTTTGTAGTTTTAACATACAATGTACGCCCAAACCTTTTTTTGTGAATTCCACTTAGCAATCATACATTTAAATTCCTATGATCTAAAGCAATCATTTTCAATAAGAGATGTAATTCAATGGAAGCTCATTGAACCATTAATCAATCCGATAAGTACATGTTTAGAGGGTGTGGACACAATACAGGTGTGGACACAGTACAAGTGTCAACACTATATGAGTATGGACACAATACTATAATCCCAAAGAAATAATTTTTCGCAAGGATTCCAATTAAATTGTCCAAGTCAAGAAAATTATTGCAGAGGAACCAATCAAAAGTCAAAGTCAAATTATCTCCCCTCTAGAGCGAAAGACAATAATTAAAATCCTTCATGCACATCTCTATATGGTATCCTTCCGTTTTGTAAAGTGTTGTCAAATCCCTTTCATGGTCTAAAAGGAGTGGCCCTTAATTTTTCAAATCAAATCTGCAAAACTTATGACTATAGAATTTATCTCCCTTACACAATATATTGTGATGTTCATTATAATGGCTAATACTTTTGTGATAATCATTATAATGGTAACCACTTTAATGGTATTTATTATGATGTTGTGTATTTTTGCTGTGCTATGATGATGGACACTTCTTTTATGGTGTTTATTATAACGGGTCATTTTTTATGTTATGACGTTGACTATTTTTGTCCAAGGCATTATGATGGTGTCAACTTTTATGGTGTTCATTATGATGTTGACTACTTCTATGTCTACTATTACCAGGTTTTCTTACGATGAGTCTACTTTTGCCATGGTTAATATGGAGGTAACTACTTTTATGGTAACCACTTTATAAAGTTAAGTTCAAAATGAAAGACAACTGTCTATATAAACTCTGTGATGAGGGAAAGAGATAATATTGGGAATTTACCTCATTTTCAGCTTTCTGGGCATTCCCTGCTTGCAGTAACAAATGAAGTTCCTTCAAATCTCTACTAAAACCTGCACCTTCCCATTTACCCAGCAATGGTCTTAATCCCCTGCAAAATAATATTTAGTGTTACCAAGATTTTATATATTCCAAAGTACAGAACTGATATACAGCCGAACTTCGATGGCTGATGAAAATGGTTCCATTTATAGGAGTGTTGGAGCAATGAAGGTCGACATATGTTGAAACTTGAACAAAAGTATTTGAGACATCCATGGTGTTCGAGCTATTGCAGTTTGAGCCATCAAAGTTCTACTGTATACTTCAGTTTTTATGCAGATTCTTTATTTTCTACAATAACCAGTATTTATAAACATATGTGTGAATGTGTGTCTTCAAAGTGTTGCATTACAGGACAGTTTTACATAGAATATGAGATAATCATACAAGGGAAAAATACCTTCAATACATGTATAATCCTAAACAATCTTTTCTTTTCAAGATAGTGGTCTTGCACTAAGTAGTCAAGCTAGAACTGGCATTATAAGAATGTTTATTATATACTATATAGGAAAATGACAAATAGTAAGGAGGGGTATGGGTACCCAAAAACCAGTATAACACTCCTTTTGATTTTGCTTTTGCTAGCCCCAAGTTTGTATCATTGTTAAAGGTCCTTGGTCTTTCTTGTGCAGCTTCCTTGCAGATTGGGATCTGTGATTGTTGTTTTCAGTAACTGTTGTTTACTGTTAACTTTATATCTTATTTAATGTAATTTTGTGAATAATTCAAGCTAATGACATAAAACAAATACAGAATTAATATATGAATTCTCACAGGGAGAATTTCTTACATAAATGATAAAAAATTCCAATACTTTGCTGTCTGTATGGATAGAAGTAAAACTTAATGTGACTGTAACCTTACAGCAGGGGCTTAAAAATTAAAACATTCAGTCAAAGGTGAGACAAAACTATAAATGAGAAAGGGTGAACAATTTTTAATTTAATCTATTTTATAGTGCTTTTGAACAATTAAAATCTAGGTAACTTTTGACACATAGGACATGTTATGTGAACACTTCAAATTAATTTATAGTTGTTGATATTATGATTTATGTCACTTTTTTGAAATGGTCAGGTATCCAGGCCTGTTCCCCATTACTTGTATCAAATCAATCATTTCTGCCTTGATAAGAGCTCTTAACTTGTAAGTCAGAGATTGATTCAGATGATTTTATTCCCACAATTAACATCTGCTGCATTTTAGTAGTGAGAGTATTTCGGTGTTGATGGAGTGATAGTAGTGAGTTGAATAATAACAACTGGATTAGGGGTTTATTAAAATGTATGAAAACTATAAGGCATTTCCCTCTGAAAACTATTAGAAAAGAATTAATTCCCTTGCAAAAAATCTTGATTTCATTTTTTTTCAATATTTTTTTTATATTATTGATGACAGTTATTGAACATAGTTTGATCTGTAAGCCCTTATCATTTTACTACCATGATGATTTTATTTTCAATTGTCTTCTAAATCCTTTGGACAGGGTATCATTGAAAGAGATTCTTTAAAAAAAATGCAATTATTTGAATTTTTTTACAGTATCATTATGATTATAGTTATTTTCAGTTTATAAAGAAACCTATAGGTTAACTATCCTTATGTCTTCATTAAAAAAAAGCTATGGACAAAAATATATCTAAGATACCCTGATAAAGACAAGTTAACAGGAAAAAGGTTTAAATAGATATACTCCCCCTTTACTACTAATATAATTCCTGACAGTTGCAAAAAAGTTTGCAATAACATCATTTCTATCATTGTACATACTTACTTATATCTTGTACACAAGGTCTCTACCAATGGACGATGACTTTCACAGATACGCAATACACATTTACATGCAGATCTATTAATAAAAATTTAAAACTTTAATTTTTCCTTATAGTTATACATCTGTATATATGTATTTTCTGTAATAACTATTGTGATCCTGTTCTACTCACATCAAAATAACTTGTTAAAAATAAAAACAAAACATTACTTATGGGAACAAACAGCAAATGCTTTACATTTCTGTCAGTATGTATGGCATGTAGTCCTAGAACTACACCAAGAGAAACAAAATATTACAGTCATAATATCTGTGAAATAATTTAACAACACTTTATGCATTATTGTATACATCCTATCTTTGAAATGTTTGCATACTAAAACAACAACGTACACACTCTTTATATACTAAAACAACATTGTATACATCCTATCTTTTGCACACTTAGACAACAATGTATATGTTCCAGACCACACGCGTATTTGAACCATACGCGTACGGTCCAGACCATACACATATTTTTTCAAAATACCCATACGGTCGGACCGTATGCGTTCGGTCGGACCATACACGTACGGTCTGGCTATTTCAAAGTCTTGCGTGTTCTTGGATAATATATCAATAAATTATTATACCGTATACAATATTAGAGGATAGGAATGGGTGTACCCTTATGACGGTTAACGGTAAAAAATTACGCAAAATGACGTTAACGGCAAAATTTATGCCCTCACGATAAATTCGCAAGATAATTCTAAAAAAACATGTTTTGATGATTGGCGATATTTTTTCATCTAAATTCACGATAACGTTATGAAATTCAGGTAATTTCACGAATCACGCTAATATATTTTTGACGATTAACGGTAAAATTTTGACCCATTTGACGTTAATGATAGCTGAAAAGAGGCGTTTGATGGTTAACGATAAAGGGCATTCATACCCTCATATTACTTAATGAATTAAGCTCTTATGTTTAGAAACAACTAAGATGTTCTAAAAATTGTTACTTTAAAGAAATTAAGTAAGAAAAAATAAGAATTTTAACGTATTGATGTTTTGGAGATGCTTTAATAAAATTGACTTATTAATTGAACGTTATTTGAGATAAAATATTAATAAAAAAAACCCTAGTTTTTGTAAAAAATAAATAAAATATATGGTCTTCTTGTCTGAAAATCATGAGAAAATGATCAATGAATACAACCTCTAAGGAACAACAACATTTTTCCAAGTTCCCCCAAAAAGGGTGCAAATCCAAAAACCTCATAAAGGAACAGCTGAAAAATATATCAGCGGAAATAATACAGTGTTCCGAAAAGGAATACCTCCTGTCCACGATCAAAACTTCTTAATGTAAAAACGAAGTTTTTGTATCACCTTAAAAATTTGTGTAAAAATATGGAAATATTTTTTTTTATTTAACAGCTTCTATAATTTCATTTCAGTTATATTAGTAATCTATTGTTTTTAT
>MJUU01051561.1:237373-262127 GCA_002080025.1 Modiolus philippinarum | reverse complement strand
AATGGCTGTCAACAAACTATTTTCAACACCAGTTTTGAAGTCGCCACAGCATGGCAAACATTTCATCATGTTTCACTTAATCTTCATCTTCTATAGTTTTGGAAATAAAAGACAAAAAATACAAAATTTAAAAAATTTGGTGAAAAAAGGGCAATAACTCCTAAAGGGGTTTATAGATTTTCTTCAAAATTTCAGCGTGGGTAGATCTTGATATGCTGAACAGTTTTCTAATTACACTTGGACCTCTATCTGTTACACTTTTTGAAATAAAAAATACAAAATACAAAATTTTGAAAATTTTATGGAAAAAGGCTATAACTTCGAGACTGGTTTTCAGATTTCCTTCAAAATTACACAGTGTGTAGATCTCATCATGCTGATCCTTTTTATTCGCAGTCAGATTTTTGATATCTGTAACGGTTTTCGAGTAATTTGCAAAAAACAGCAATTACCCCTATGTTCTATTTTTAGTAACAGCGGCCATATTGTTTGGTCTACGCACATAAAAATCACAAACTTGAAAGTGCATACTCTGGTGATGATTCAGGCCAAGTTTGGTTAGTATTGGCTCGGTAGTTTCAGAGGAGAAGATCTTTGAATAAAATACGTTAACGGACGGACGCCAGACGACGGATGCCGAGTGATGGCAAAAGCTCACATGGCCTTAGGCCAGGTGAGCTAAAAACTGCTGAACAATTTCCCTTAACAGTAACACATAAACCTTTAGCTGGAAGTTGATTATGTCCTGATGCCAAATATACAATTGATTCTAAAACTCCTCTGTAACATGTTAACAGTTTATTTCTCTCTTTCTGGTACCCCTGTAACAAAAGAATTGGAGATTCTAAGCACCAGCTAGGATAAACTGAAATTAAATACCTTTTGATTTTATATTGATGACTTTAAGATATTTTTATCTTTCTGAAAAACATTATGCATTAAAAAAGTAGTGCAATAGAAAACAAGAACACATGTCTATTTATTAGACACTCATGTTCTGTCTGTCTGTTTACAATTTCATTTATCAAAACAAAAAGGCTTGAATTTTGAGTCATATGACTATCATAGAGATTTATCATGGTTAGTCTCTAGCTGTACTGTTCAATGAGATTTATCATGGTTAGTATCTGGCTGTACTGTACGATGAGATTTATCATGGTTAGTCTCTGGCTGTACTATACAATGAGATTTATCATGGTAAGTTTCTGGCTGTACTGTACAATAAGATTTATCATGGTTAGTCTCTAGCTGTACTGTACAATGAGATTTACATGATTAGTCTCTAGCTGTACTGTACAATGAGATTTATCAAGGTTAGTCTCTGGCTGTACTGTACAATGAGATTTATCATGGTTAGTCTCTGGCTGTACTGTATAATGAGATTTATCATGATTAGTCTCTGGCTGTACTGTACAATGAGATTTATCATGGTTAGTCTCTGGCTGTATTGTACAATTGGGAGCAGGGTGGCCGAGTGGTTAAGGCGCCGGACTTTAGATCACGAGGCCTGACACCACTGTGAGGGTTCGATCCTCACACGTCGTTGGTTCCAGGTACCTACCGTAGCTGGTGGGTTTCACCGATTTTCCACAATGGAATATTGGGCTCTCCTCCCTCACAAAACCTGGCGACAGTGCGAGAATGGCATCAGTGCCAACAGGTCAAAAAATCTCGCCGTCTGTTTAAAATGCTCGTATAGAGCTTATGTTAATTGTTGAGTTGTGTTCACCGACGTTAAATAAAACTTACCTTTACCTTTACCTTTTTTACAATGGCTATAGAAACAACAATCAGGTCCTATAAACCACAAGGTAAAACACAAATAGTAGACAAACATAAACAAAGATAGGAACTTTGGATAGCATGACTTGGTACCAGCACCGGCAAAAGCAAGCAGCAGGGTTTTACCAATTTATGGGTATACCTAATCTCCCCTTTTTCTATCTCATTTCCCTATAGTATAAGAAGATGTATATTTCAATCTAATGACATAATTATCAAAACTGTAACATCAGATTCATATGAAAGAAGAGTCATCTGAAAATGTCAAAATGGTGAATCTACGGTCAAAGTTACGACTAAAAAATAAATAAGAAGTAAGTTTTATAGTTCCCTTTGTGATCTTCATCAAAATGTTTGTGCTTATCTAACTCAACATTCCAAAAACAGTTGGCTTTGGTCATATGATTGACAAAATTTTTGCAACTACATTAACCACCAAATGTTTTATTGTCATTTCATATCATCCCTCCGTTGTTTTTGCATGTTTCCCTAACAACTCAGAATAAAATATTTTCCAAAAAATAACTCAAACGTGTGTTAAAACAACTAAAACACAATGGCAGCAATGTTTTATTTTTAAATCCTGTAAGTCTTAACACTAAGATATCAATTTGTAGACTTTATCCATTCTAACATATATGACATATTAATGAATATTACTCACTGCTCTGTCAGGAATCTTTGCATATCTGGCTTGTATTCTTCTGGTCACCAAGAACATATTATCAACTGCATCAGGTAGCAATTCCTCATAAAATCCTTTTGCTTCTGAACTTGGTAAATCTATTCCTGTGCATACTTGGCTGAAATTATACATAAAAACACATCCAACGGAAAAATTATATTAATTAACTTCATTATCATTAATATTTGTTACATCTATTATCATAGAATTAAGGTTTTCCACCATTTTGTCAAATTTGTGTTCCATAAGTTAATTAACCATGTTAAGGGTGTAATTATTCAATATAAAGAAAGTTCTGATGTATTAATCAACAATAATAATTGCCTACTTCTTTTATACTATTCTTTTTATTAGTAAATATAAATATAGGTTACTCTGGCTTATTTGAGCTTTGCACTTAGCCTGTTGATATAGACAGGTTTACTGAGTATGTTATCAGCTTGGCAAGGGTTTAATTAGCATCATCATTAATGAATCTTGCTTGAATATTATCTCATTCTCGGTGTTCTTGTAGGAATTTAGATTTTTAGTTTTTTATACAAATATTCCTTGTTGACACTGGTCTTTAAAGGAGGCAGGATATATTGTTTGTCAGGGATTTGTGATAAAATGTTTTAAATAAGTTAATAAGAATGAGTATATTTTTTAGCAGTTGGGAATTTACTGATGAGAGTAGATGCAACAGTAGCAAAGAATGTGCTGAAATAATCAGTTATGTTGTGACATGATAGCCATGGCTAGGTATAAAACAATACTTGAACCATCCTTTTTTTAAAACTATATATAACCCAGGGATTTGAGGTTTTGATGGTTTTTCAGTTTCTTTGATTTTTCCAAGTACATTTTTTATAAGTTCTTCTTTAACTGTTTTTGTATAATTTTGCATATGATTTCACTCTAAACAAACTGTTTAAAATGATCACTTGGTCAGTGTAAATGTTAAAAGTTCATCTCTTTCTCTAATATCATCTAATATATCTGATCACATCCATGCTTCAGTATGTTGTCTAATTTTCATGTCTCTGAAAGGTGCAATATTGTCCAAAATGGAACGAAGATCTAATTTTCCCAAGGCATTCTTGATGTTTCAACTTAAATAAAGAGTTGACAATTGAACAAATAAATTGGCAGATTTTGACAAATTCAAAGGCAGTAATCTGGAATTAAAAAACTGATAACAATGACAAGTGAAGACCCTAAAAGATGTCTCGCCCGTCCCTGCTGGCCTCTAAATTGATGTGAAATCTAAGTGAACTAATCAGAAAAGTGAACATGCTCACTAGACTGTGACATTGAGGTCAAAGACAAAAGTTACATGCCAGATTGACATGTACTACCCAAGACCAACCTATACATACCAAATATTATAAACCTACCACTTCTAGTTATTAAGAAATGGACTTATAACTTAACATGGCCATCGCCGTCGTCATACTTTGCACGCCTATGTCTTGCTTTCGTCGCGGGTGAGACAAAAATTAGACTTGACCTGTATATGACGAGTCACATGTTAGCAAAATATTAAAACTTTTCTCTCCCACAAACTTAAGGGCAATAACTCTGGATTATCATTAACAGCATGGTTAAAATCTTTAAAAAAAAATGTATCTACTGTAATCAAAGGCAAACTCCAGTTCCAATTTTTTTTTTTCAATTTTGCATAATGCAGGGGCAATAACTATAGACCAGCAAAATAATAAGGATTAGAATTCTGAACATGACCTTCATTTAATTTTTGGTTAATGATATGTGTCATGAAATACAGTAGATCTTTGATGGCTCGAACTGCAATAAACCGAACACCATCGATGTCTTGTACCCATTTTCAAGTTCCTTTGTTCAAGTTTGAACAAAGTTTGACCTTGATAATTCAAATACCTCTAGCTGGAACTTTTTCATTAGTCCCTTGTGTGTTCCAGCCATCCAAGTTCGACTGTAATAAATTTCTTAATACATCAAGGCAATATTCTCAAGTTTAATTAGGTCCATTGATTCTGGCCAAATCATTGATGGCCTTAAACTGGGTACATGTATATTTTATTCAATTATTCAGCTGACTCTGGGTTTTTTTATCGATTACATTTGAGACTTGACATAATATCTGGTTATAGTAATGACTGGATGATGTACTGTTTACATTACATTTATTTTCTGTTCTATTGACTCTTTCTTGAGTTGCCAAGTTATGGTTGATGTTAAATTTCTTGACATTTGCAGCTGATAAGAGACACTAGTACTGTAAGTGCTATCTGCCATATTCTCACAACTCTTGTTTGTATCAAAATAAATGTTGTCAATTCATGTTTTAATTTCATTTAAGACTATTTTATTTAAGAGTGCCCTCTGATCGTTTATATGTTGTATTGTCTATTGGTCCCATGGTCGGACAAAGGATGACAATGTTTGTAAGAGTACTTTGTTGAAGACATTGCATCCATGACATGACAAAAAAGATGTAAAACAGTGGTTACATGGATATAGTGTTGTTCAACATTTAGCAAGTGAATTCCCCTCAAACTGATGCTAGGAGTCCTCTTGAACTTGCTATGAGTTAAGAGTATTTGCTCTTTGTTGAAGGCCTCATGGCAACTTCAAGATGAAGAACGACAAGGAAAGCATTGTTCCATTTGCTTAATCTTACCATGTATTTATAGGGACTTTGTCCCGTGCACATTTACTCAATATCCCTTTATTTGTTCCACTATCAATATGTTTTTACTTAAGACTATTGTCAATTCAAGTTTTCATTTCAGACTACTGTCAATTCAAGTTTTCCTTTCAGACTACTTGAAGATCTTATGGTGGCTATGAGTTGTTATTACTCCCCTTTGGGTCGTTGTCTCTTTGACACATTCCCCGTATCCCTTCTTTTTTCAACTGTCAATTCAGGTTTTCATTTCAGACTACTGTCAATTCAAGTTTTCCTTTCAGACTACTGTCAATTCAAGTTTTCATTTCAGACTACTGTCAATTCAAGTTTTCATTTCAGACTACTATTAATTCTTGTTTTTATACATACCTTAGTATAGCTGCCAATGAAGTTGCTATTTGCCATTCTCCATCAATAATGGTAAAGTCTTGTTTTAATACAAGAACTAATGCCTGTAATAAATTGTATTCTAAAATCTCTTTCCTGACCCTAGCACCATCTTTACTTCCAGTCGGAGCTGTACTCAATATATCTGTTAGGAAATGTAAAATATCAAAGTATCAAAATATGAAAAATTGAGTAAAAATTTATTACCAACAAATAATTTTAAATACCTTTTATCACTTTTACCTCATAAATTTCAAATGCATATTATCTGACATATACCTGACTTTGAAATTCAGTTACGTTTCACCTAATCATTAAATAAAGTTTTAGATGACCTTCAACATGTTCAAGTAACTTTATAACTTTATTCTCATAAACCAAATGCACATGGTACATATGTACAAAGAGTATAAACATATATCAACGTACAATTTAAAGTATATACAAAAGTAAGACATGGTGTTTACAATAAACATATCACCCAGTAGAGTCCAATCGGATATTTACTATCCTAATCATGCTAATTAGTTTACATAAATTATTCAATCCAGTTGAGTTGCTGCTGTTCATAAGTTCATTTAATTCAAGAACATTTGGCCGATGTCTGTGATTATATTTAATATATTTTTTCCGCAAGTCACTAAAATCAGGACATGTTAAAATGTAGTGAAATTCATCACCAATATCACCAGTGTTACATAACAGACAGAGTCGATCTTCTCTTTGTGTATTATGCCATCGACCAGTTTCAATAGGTAATCTGGAGTTTAAGGTTCTAAATCTACAAAATGTAAAAATGTTTTTATCAAAATCAAACAATCAAAATACTTTTCAGTGTTCAGGTTATCTTTAAAGAGCTTATAATTGAGTGCTTTTAGCGAATTTTGAACAGCAGCATTCCATGTTTGTTTAAATTGATCAATTAAGCTTAATTTAACAATAGAAAATTGTTTTCTTTCTTGAGTTCGAACTTATGCTACCTTTCTGCACTAACTAGGTCGTCAGTTAAGAGTATTATAATAAACCCACTTGGATACAGATGGTGGCTGAGAATTAGTTTTTAGGAAATATATATAAAGTAACATCAGGTACATTTGTAATTTTAGGATACATGTAATCATGTATTTAAATCAGTGTTTGTTTGCATAATTAAAGAAAGCATCTATTTGACACAAAATGATTATAATTAAGAAATTAACCAATTAATGTATGTTGCCTCAATAAGTTAAGCATGAGTGGAAGATTCAATTTAAATGACAGGATTTCGGCATTTATTTTTATGTCATATATAATTTTTGCATAAATTCTAACTAATTAACTTTGGCGGTTTTTAAGTCATTAAATTAAGTATGTTTGAGTAAATAATTTGAATAAATTAGTGCTGTATAAAAAAAGGGGAGGTTAAAATGCATTAGGGTTCCCTACTCTGGCAACTTGACCACTCTTTTTCTTATGAAGCATTTTTGATTCCATTAAGTAGCATGATTAGTCTGAAATATATCTTTAATATAGCATCATTTTTATTGTTAGTGGAAAGCATATTGGATTTTTGGCACCTAGGGTAAGATTCTTTAAGATTTTTAGATTTAATATTTTTTTACATCAAGCAATAAAACTAAGAAAATGTTATATGCTGAATGAAATAATGTCATGTTTTTCTTTTATTTCATGGTGGTTGTGTGAAATTTAAAGTTGTTTAAATTCTACAAAAGTAAACTTGTGTATTTTGTCATATACATGTACATTTTGTATATATATTTTTGCGCCTGTCCCAAGTCAGGAATATGCTGGTGATTGGCTTGTCCGTGTCTTCTTATAAAATTTTAGTTTCTTGATATTCGGGTTATTGGATGTGGTTTGTTTCCATTGATTTATCCACTTTTTTACCCTTTTGGGGCCATTTAGGGCTTGCTATGTTGAAGACCGTACGGTGACCCCTAAATGCTTTGTTTTGGGTCGTTTTAACCTGGATATGGGATGTTGTCTCCTTGACATTTACCCCATTTCCTTTCTTTTTCATATATATTGAATACTTTAATAAATTAGTTTCCCAGAGAGACAAATGTGTAACTAAATTCATAGAGCTCTGCTTGCTAATTTGAATGTGACTATGCAGGAGCGATTTTTTATCTCTAATGCATGTTAAACATTGAAAAAAGTCATGAAATTTTAATTTTTTTTCTATTGATTTACTATTTGAAAAAAAAATTTGACATATTTCTTTAGCATGATACGACGTCCTGGTTGACCACTGAAATTTGAACAAGTGTAAATTCAAATGAATGTGGACACAGTAATTTGCTGGACACAATACGCATGATAAGGACTTTCACACATTAATAAACTAGACACAAACTAGTGAAAACAAGAGTTGTCAGAAGACAACATAGTTTGCCGAGGATTCCAGTAACCTCAATGCACAATAAATTCGAAAGTAATAGAAAGCTTTCTTCACAAGAAAGTCACATATCAAATTTAACACCCTATCATTAAACAACTTAATTCTAGAAGCAAAGTTAAAGTTTTAAAAAATTGCCCTCAGGCCAAGGTCAAGGTCAAAATGTCTACAAATATGGTAACATTAGAAAGCTCTCATTAAAAGAACGTCACATACCAAATATGAACACCAAACCACTAAACAACTTAATACTAGAAGCAAAGTTAAAGTTTTAAAAAAATTGCCCTCAGGGCAAGGTCAAGGTCAAAATGTCTACAAATATGGTACCACAAAAAGCTCTCACTGTAAGGAAGTTACTTACAAAATATAAACACCCTACCACTAAAGGCCTACCTTCTAGAGGCAAGAGTAAAGTTTTTTACAAATTGCCCTCAGGGCAAGGTCAAGGTCAATATATCTACAAGTATGGTACCAGAAGAAAGCTCTCATCATAAGGAAGTTACACACCAAATATGAACACCCGACAACTAAAATCCTACCTTCTATAGGCAAGTTTAAAATTTTTTTAAAAATTGCCCTCAGGGCAAGGTCAAGGTCAAAATGTCTACAAATTTGGTACCACTAGAAAGCACTCATCATAAGGAAGTTACATGCCAAATATAAATACCCTACCTCTAAAAGCCTACCTTCTATAGGCAAGGTTAAAGTTTTTTTAAAAATTGCCCTCAGGGCAAGGTCAAGGTCAAAATGTCTACAAGTATGGTACCAGAAGAAAACTATCATCATAAGGAAGTTACATACCAAATATAAACACCCTACCACAAAAAGCCAACCTTCTAGAGGCAAGATTAAAGTTTTTTGAAAATTGCCCTCAGGGCAAGGTCAAGGTCAAAATGTCTACAAGTATGATACCAGAAGAAAGCTCTCATCATAAGGAAGTTACATACCAAATATGAACACCCTGCCACTAAAAGCCTACCTTCTAGAGGCAAGGTTAAAGTTTTTTGAAAATTGCGCTAAGGGCAAGGTCAAGGTTAAAATGTCTACAAGTATAGTACCAAAAGAAAGCTCTCATCACAAAGAAGTCACATACCAAATATCAACATCCTAGCTATTCAGGTCTCAATTCTACAAGCCAGGTTAAAGTTTTGCCGACGCCGACGGTATGACAATAGCTCTCCGGACATTCGTCCCAGCGAGCTAATAAAAATGAATCACTTATTACATCGCTTACATCAAGAGAAATCCAAAGAAAAAATCAAATTGAAATCCAATGAGAAAGAAAAGATAAAATAATGTAATTTGGCCCCTTTGACCCCTTTTAGCTTGGAAACCAAAAGAGCTACGCAAAATCTGTTTACATACTACTGAAAGCTTACAATGAGAGGAGTCCAAAGAAAAAATCCCATTGAAATCAGATAAAAATAAAACTTTTAGGTACAATCAAATGATCTGCATGTTTGCAATTATGGCCCCATTCAGCCCCCGTAGCTCAAAAAGGAAACAACTTATCTAAAATTTGATGATGGAGATATGTTAACTTTTAATGATGATCCATTGCAAAAAAACTAAATCAAAATTGGACAAAAAATAAAAAATAAATAAATTTTTTTAAATTCACCCCTTTTGAGACCCATTTATCTCACGAATGGGACATGCCATATGAAATCCATTGGCATACTATTGACTGGAAAGTTCCTTAGGAGTTTACTGAAAGAAACCCCATAAAATCTGATAAAATTTTAAGATTCTACAGTCAAATATGTGAAAATACCAATTTAATTCTTTTTGGCCATTTTTTCTGCGGGTGGGCCCACAAAAGGTTCTCAAGAATATGTCAAGAAAACAACATTATCAATTTGATAATAATCCATCCACTGGAACAAAGGTTATGCTGTCCACAGACACAAAAATACCCAGTTTATCATACCCTTTTTCTGGAACGGGCAGGGCAAGGAACGCCAAATTAAAACAATAGGCTCAGAGACTGAGTCTGTATCGCTCACCTGACAAAATGCTGAACAGCAGAGTTTTAGATGTTCTGCATGGTGGCCGTGTTTTTTGTTGGATTTAGATGAAATGAGCAATCATTCTTTGTAAAGGACCTTCCATACATTATTCCTGTAAAGTTTGGTTGAATTTGTGTCATTGGTTTCCAAGGAGTTGATGAAAATGATGTTTTTCCCATAGGGTTCAATGTTTAATAAAAGTTCTGCCCTGGCGGCCATGTTTTTGTCGGATCGGAAAGAAATGAGCAATCTTTGTAAAGAACCGGCCATACATTGTTCCTGTAGTATGATTTAATTTGCTTTAGTGGTTTCAGAGGTATTGATGAAAATGATGTTTTTTCCCATAGAGTCCAATGTTTAATATAAATTCTGCACTGGCGGCCATGTCTTTTGTCGGATCAAAGCCAAATGAGCAATCTTTGTTAAGGACCTTCCATACATTATGCCTGTATATTTTAATTGTATTTGCTTCATTGGTTTAAGAGAAGTTGATGAAAATGACGTTTTTTCCATAGGGTCCAATGTTAAACATTTGTTCCTCTAGGGCAGCCATGTTTTTTGTCAGATTGGAACGAAATGAGCAGTCTTTGTTAAGGACCTTTAGTACATCATTCCTGTAAATTTAGTTTGGTTGATACGCTTTATTGGTTTCAGAGAAGAAGATGAAAATGTGATTTTCCCATAGGGTCCAATTTTAAACTATGTTGCTGGCGGCCATGATTTTAATCGGATCGGAAAGAAATGAGCCATCTTTATTTAGGACCTTTAATACATCATTCCTGTAAAGTTTAGTTGAATTTGCTTCAGTGGTTTGAGAGGAGAAGTTGAAAATGTGTTTTTTCCCATAGGGTCCAATGTTTAACCTAAGTTCTGTGCTGGCGGCCATGTTTTGTATCGAATCAGAACGAAATGAGCAATCTTTGTAAAGGACCTTTAGTACATCATTCCTGTAAAGTTTGGTTGAATTTGCTTCAATGATTTCAGAGAAGAAAATGAATATGCGATTTTCCCATAGGGTCCAATGTTAAACAATGTTCCGTGCTGGCGGCCATGTTTTTCATAAGATCGGAACGAAATTAGCAATCTTTGTTCAGGACCTGCAGAACATCATTCTTGTAAAGTTTGGTTGAATTTGCTTCAGTGGTTTGAGAGGAGAAGATGAAAATGTGATAGGGTCCAATATTAAACCTAAAGTTCCGCGCTTTTTTTATCGGATCGGAACGAAATGAGCAATCTTTGCAAAGGACCCTTAGTAAATCATTCCTGTAAAGTTTGGTTGAATTTGCTTCAGTGGTTTCAGAGGAGAAGATAATTATATGAAAACTTTACAGACGACGGATGCCAAGTGATGGCAATAGCTCACACTGACCCTTCTGAGTCAGGTGAGCTAACTAGGCTTAAGCATGTGCCAAGAAGCATCATACTAAAATTTGAAAATGATCTGTCCTCAAGAACCAAAGTTATGCTGTCCACAGACACTGTTGTATAAAAAGTTAAAATTTCTTAAAATTTTCAAACCGTTTACAAATATGCTAATTCTTTATGAACTGAAAGTAAAAAGCTGAAAATTTTTATATCCTGACAAAGTGTAAACATTCCATAATCAAGATCCAAAGGAATTATCAATCAACCATATCAGCGTTTCACATCTTTAGCAGAATATAACGTTCGCAACTCAAACAAGCTTGTAAGTAGGTATATCTCCAATGATATTATCTATGATAAATCTGCACATTTTAACATTAATTTACAAGATGCTAGATTTATGTTCCAACAAAATTTTTATACCCTATCCTGTTATTAAGTTATTTTTATCGATCAAATCAATAGGCTGATTATCTTATTTTACCTGTATAGAGATGACTGTCAGGTGTTTACCTGAATATGATCCCCAAACAAGAAAAAAGTCTGGAATAACTCACACAAATAACTCATAAAGAAATCTAACAAGTTTGTTACAATTTTGATGTGGCAAATTTCGTATGCAAATGAGCTAATAACTCACTAATTATAATAAACGAATAAATCATTAATAAATTGTTTAAATAAACCATAATGAACTTGTTCTAGGACTCCAGAAAAGAAACTGTTATTGCGATACACATAGAATAATACCCCAGTATTGTTAGGTGATGAACCAAAAATTCTCCTTTGTTGAAAGATGAACTGAAGCTTTACAACTAAACAATACCTATTGTAGAAGTGTGAATCTGCTTTAGGGCATTCTATTGTCAATCGACTCTTGATTAAATTACCTATGGAAAAAATTTCCTTCCTTGGTCAAGAATTTTGTTGCATCTTACTGTTTTGTCATTTAATGATTGCTAAATAATGACTTGATGGTGAAATTATTTCCCTATAGTCTTTTATATTTAATCATTAAGTCATTATCTCTGTCATGAGAGTGCGAATGGGAAAAACGGTTGACTTGCATTCTCAGTAAAGTTTACTTACATTCTAATTTTTTTGTCATCTGCTATATCTGGATTTTTCTCAATTAAAACGATATTTTTTTTACATAATTCAAGATATAATTGTTGCATCCCATTTTTTAATACTTCTTGTTAAACGTACGTTCTGTATCTTAGTTTTTTCTTTTCAACACATATATTAAAATTGACAAATTGAGTGTCTTTGGGTCAGTTATTTGACTTAAAAGCCATTTTAAGAACAACAACACCATCAACAGTTTAAAATTTTATATATTATAGACTTGAAAGCATTTCGTGCAGTTTAAGTCATTTTGCACAAATCAAATCCAACGGATAAAAGATATATACTGAAACAAACGAAGGTGGTCAAGAACTTCATCGTTATAGTTAACTCGTGTACTCAGATATCTGAAAGCGAATTGAAGTCTTTGTTTTTCATGAGATTTCATTTAATTTTTTGGGGGTTTTTGTTTTGAAGTCCTCTTGTTGTAAGGTTTTGGTAGTATATGTAAAAAGATTTTGCATAGCTGTTACCGTTTCTTAGCTGTAAGGGATCAAAGGGGCTGAAATTCCAATTTTCAAAATACGTAAAATCTTTTATTTTTTTTATTGGATTTTAATGGGGTTCCTTTCTTGGGATTCCTTTTCTTGTATAGTTAAAGTAGTATGCAGACCAATTTGACATGTCTCTTACCATTTCTGATATATATAAGGAATTATAATGACTAATTTAAATTTTTCCTTAGTTTGTGTGCAGCTAATTACTGANTCAAGCTCTTTATTGTGTCCATTTAATTACTGGGTCAAGCTCTTTACAGTATCCTCATTCATTTTGAATTACACTTGTTCAAATTTCAGTGTTTCCACATGCTGCGGTCGTATCATGCTGCGCTCGGCATAGCCCTTTATTCACCATTGGAAATTGTGAAAAAATTGTAAAATCTCATTAGAAAATACATTTCCTAATAGGATTATCAAATATCTATGCTTTTTAATTTGCAGTAATGTAAAAGTGTATTAACACATCAATTTTGGCTGAATTATGGCTTTTCTATTTAGATCATTTTGGTTATTTGCTCTCTATCAACTTTTACACGTTTTTCGGTTCAAGGACTTCCAAATGATTTGGTTAGATCTGCATTGATGAGACATAGGTGCGCAAATGCAGAAAGAAAATTAACAGTAACTTCGGTATTTCGTTATCAACTAACTAATTTGAATTTTGCAAGTCTCATGATTTTTTTTCAAATTACTAACACTTGTGTGGTAGCTGTCAAAACTGGTTGCACAAGATTTGCAATAACTGGAATTGCAAATTTAAATTGCAATTAGGTTATTATTGAATACATTTTGAATACCACACTCACTTTTCCTTATGTGACTGATATGTTATGTGACTTTACAGTTCAGAGTGTAAACATTTTTTATGTATTCAAAATAATTGTAACTTCTTTGTATTTTATAAGTTGTAGAAATTAGCAGTGATAGAGAAATCTGAAAATGAGTCTGGTACATCATTTTGAAACTCAAAGAATAGAAATGTTTTAGTTGTAAAGCGTAGAACTACATTGCAAAAATTTGGAATCGTTTAATATTTTCAAAATACGCATTTGTTTAAAACGCTGTTACTTTCATTGATATCATTTTCATTTGTTTTGTGAACACCCAAGTAAATTATGATTATTTTTGGGAGTACAATAACCAACTATAGCATAAATCAGAGTCAACTTTAGCCCACTACAAAATAAACTATAGCATATAAATTACATTTTTAAGCATCAATCGTTCAGTAAACTATTTTTTTTTTGCACAATATTGAGCATTTATTTACATTATTGTACCCTTTCCACAAATCGAATATTAAAGTAGCCGTTTGGTGGTGATTAGCAAACGAAATATGAAGTTTTATGTCCGATCGCACTATTATTAAATTTCATCACAGTAAACTATCGCTCCTCTTGAGTTTTCATGCAAGAAAACTGTAGCCCTCGTTCAAGTAAACTTTCGCTCTTAAGACAGATACCTATCGCATTTACTGGAATTTTCAGCTGTAACGATATGAAGCGGGTTGACAACGATGTGCCTAGGTTTCTAAATGCAGAGACATGTTTTGTAAAAAGAACAGATGTTTTAATAATGAAATTATTACCTAAAATCATAAGTAGGTAAAATGCCTTTAAAATATGTCAAATTTTAAATTGTTCTAATGTAAAGGTATTTTGTAATCATAACAATGCTCATGACTTATATATTTCAACGTCAAATACTAATTTCTGTTAGAAAAAAATGTATTTTTAACATAAATGGTACATTTTTTGTCTAACTGATTGTTTATTTTCCCATGATACATCTGGAACACACAAGTCAATTTCGCAGGGAATGCAAGTCAACTGTTTTTCCCTTTCGCACTTTCATGATAGTGATTATCAGGGTTGGCAAAAAAGTGGGAAATACTCATATTTCCCAGGACGGTGGGAAATACTGGGAATTCCCGGGAAATACTGGGAAATCCCGGACAATACTGGGAAATATACTGTAATATGATATGACTTTATAACTTTGTTGTGAAAAGTGCTGCAAATGGATCAGATATGAAGCAGAGTTGGAAATAACAGCCTGCCCAAGGCAGTCTAATTTTGGACAGGGCAGGCTAATATTTTCAAAATTTACATAGACATATAGCAAATATATTGAAATTTTTAATTCAGGGCAGTTTAGAATTTGTAGTGAGTTTTCTACCCTGTATGAAGATGGAATTATACCAAGGAAGTTTCATTTTCTCCCACTACCATATGACTATTCTAAATAGGTAAAACAATAATACTTCCCTTTTTTATTTGTTTTCTAATACATGTAGTCAGGATTTTACAAATAAAAAACTTCCTACTTTCACTATTAAACATCACCTGCATTCAATGGTAATTAATATAATACCTTTAAATACAAATGATTTGCATAAATGTTTGTGTAAACAAGAATCAAATTCATTAAGGTACTAGCAATTATCAAAAATATTTAACAACTAAAATTGAGTCAAATGTGAGAGTGTTAATTATTAAATCAACATAAATGTCAATGATGGGCTTGGGTATGCTTATTTTTGTCAAAAAATATCAAATTTATTTATAAAGGCATGTTTTCATAACTAACTAAATTTTAAAATGATATGAAAAATACACTTGTTTTTTAATTGAAAAAAATGATTTTTTTAATTAAAAAATGAATTAAGGTAGTACGGGAGTTTAAAATTGCGCATCATTCTTGCGCATGTGACTTAAAATGGAATTCACTATGGGAACGTTGCTGTAACCATTTTCAATGTCTTATAATAGTTAAATTTGATGAAATATGCCACTTTTATTAAGTAACCACGCAAAATATTGAACCTTTCAGCTAACTCTTGTTCTATTAAGGGGAAATAATTTGTATAGAAATAATTGGAAAAAAATTAGTTTTTTGCGATTTATTAAAAAAAAAAGTTCGGTGACCCCCGAATTTTTTTCATGGAAATTAAAGGACAGCGTATAAGCTATGAATTTTTCAAATTTAAAAAAATCCTATCTGATGTAATTAAAATAATTTAAAATTATGTTAAAATTCGCTAATTTTCCCTATTATTTCAACCAAAATAGCAGATTTTTACATTTCATATTTCATTCTTATATGGCCGGTGACCCCTTATTTTCATTTCATTTTTTGTATGCTATAATAACAAAGGGTAAATCATGAAAAAATAAGAAAATTCTATCTGACAGAATTTTAGACCCCCGTACCACCTTAAAAGTATTTCAAAGACAATTTTAAAGGAAATGTCAATTTTAAAGTAAATATAGACAAATATTTAGGAGTATTTTTAGGTCAAGTGGGTTTAATGGAGTAATTTTTTCATATTTCCCAGTATTTNGAATTACCGGTAATTACCAGTGGGAATTACCGCCACTGGTATTTCCCGGCCAACCCTGGTGATTATTGAGAATTCATTAAATGACATTAGAATAAGTTGCAACAAAATTCTTGACCAAGGAAGGAAATTTTTTCCATAGGTAATTTAATCAAGAGTCGATTGACAATAGAATGCCCTAAAGTAGATTCACACTTCTACAATAGGTATTGTTTAGTTGTAAAGCTTCAGTTCATCTTTCAACAAAGGAGAATTTTTGGTTCATCACCTAACAATACTGGGGTATTATTCTATGTGTATCGCAATAATAACTCATACCTAAATTGTTTTGGAGATTTATTTCATACCAATATTGTTTCCAATAAATTGCACACAACTTGTTAAAGGCAAATAGATCATGATAAAATTGTTAGGAATAAATTGTAAGTAACTCAAAAATTGTATGAAATAAATCATAAATAACTCATAAATAACTCTTAAATAACTCAAATGAAATAAAATGTGTGCTATTATCACAGAAATTTGAAATAAAGGTCACTTTCTAATTTCTCACATACACATGTACATTAATTACACACCAAAATTCTATTTTTTTCTAGTTATTATGTATTTTCCTGTTTCCATTTTGCAGAATTTGGTTGCTTTGAAATTATCGACATAAATATATTTATATATGTAATAGAGATATTTATCGGATGATACTTCAAATATATTTGAGATTGGTCAATATATAACTTAATTATAGAAACAAATTAATCATGTCAATTTATAAGTTAAAACAAAAAAAAGATGATTTATTTCAATTTTGTGAAAAAAACATTATTATTAAAAGAAAAAANAGATAGGGTTTGCCGTAAGCTACCTATGGACCAAATATAAAGTTCCTACATCAAAGGCTTCTGTATTAAAACTTGAGTTTACGCCGCCGTCGCCGTCGCCGTCATACTTTGCACGCCTATGTCTCGTTTTCGCGACTTTCGTCGCGGGCGAGACAAAAAGCATCACTAACCATGCATGCAGGCCCTTACTGAAAACATACTCAATTTAAGGAATTTATCAGGGGCATTATACTACTAGAGTACCTTAACTTGCCATATCAATTTAATAATATATTTTCTTTGAAAACTGTTTGTCATGCAGTTTGTTTTTAAGTATAAATACCTTATTTTTTCTATAAACTGGCAGATCCACTCACTCTCTCCCTCTGAGATTTTTTCAAAACTGACAACTTCTAGCGTGCGCACGAATGTTTGAGGTCACATGTTTCCTGTTTTCTTGTGTAATAGTAATAAATTGTACAGAAATTGTTTCTCAGAATTTTATTGTAAATTGAGGTATAATAACTCGTAGCAAAATTGAAATTGGGTTTTTAAAGACAATAAATGTAGTGGTTTGATTATAAAGTAAATAAATCGTACCAAACTTGTAAAACTTTTGTGTCAAAGACAATAAATTGCAAATAACTTGTTTTTATGCATGAAAGTGTCTTAATAAATTGCGTGCAACTCACAATCCCACAAATAACTTGTATTAAACTTGTATAGTTTTAATAACTCATTTCACAACTCGTATGATCATTTTAAGAGTTATTTAATAAATTGTTAATAAATCAGTACAACAACTCGTGTATATACAAGTTAAGTATGAGTTTGGTATGATTTTAGTACGATTTATTTCAAAATATTTTTGTTTGGGGATTTAGCGTAACTTTAACCTTCTTTATTTTATTTATAATTTTGTACATATTGTTCTCAATTAGTTGTCCATGTTCAAGATCATTCAAGAATTCCACTTCTGGTAAATTCTGTCCTTGATGTCAACAAGGATTTCGTACTTACAGTATTCTCTTATCCGGACATCCTGGTTCTTTATCTGTGGAGGTGGTGAAAATGTCCACATTTCATTATATATCTAAGTAATTTCAACTTTGATTTATTCACTCATTTTTATGCTCATTTTTCAAGATATTTAAATGAAACTCAGAATATCCACTTGGAACATCAATATAAACATCATTACCGAATAAATAACACCGATTATATTGCAATTTAAAATATCAATTTTTTACATAGATTATATCTGTAATCATCGATCGCGTCACCGCCTATGCTGGGGTCTAAGATTGAAATTGACTGATCTGATTGGTCTATTCAGCTTTGTGACATCACGCCGGATAAGAGAATTGGCTGACACTATAAAATAAAGGGCCTAAGTTTACTTCAGGGGACCCTGTCCTAGATAGACTAACCATATCCCTAACCTAAAATCACCACCCTAAATATATTTGTTTGAGACATGACAGATCTTGTTTTGTGTAGTCATAGTCTTTATTTACCCTTAAGTCTTAGCAATAAATACGGTATACGTCTGTCCCTTGTTTCTGCAACTTCTGCAGCTAAGTTCATAACACGTTTATCTCTCTGTGGGCTCGGCTGTCTAGACATATTTGCAGCCTGAACAACTTTGTGGTTTGCAAAATCAAAAATGTTTACATTGTCTACCAAGCGCTTGTAACTAGATCGACTGTACGTTTTGATAAAAATATATAAATTAAAAACATTCCGGAGCTGAACCGAAAAAGAATTTGGCGGGTTCAAAATGAAAATATTAGGATGAAGTTTAGAGGAAAGATCATTGACATAGGATGCATCCACCATTTTACAAGTAATTTCACCATTTGAATGTCCTTTTGGCTGTTGTGTCGAAATCAGAATGGGTAAAAAATCCACATAAAAACAAAAATTATTTTCAATAAACATGCATGCATGATTTACAAGTAATACAAAAGAAAGTAAACTAGAACCAGTGTAAAAATCATATACATACAAAATGTATATATATCTGTACATGTATATTCGCCGAGAGTTCCTTTCGGCACCCTCACCTTTTCGTGCTCGATAGTAACCAGTTCTCTATACGACGTTAGTTTTGTGCCATTATATCAATACGTCGTTTTCGAGATCCTTTCATTCCCGGAATGACGTAACATCTTTTATGACGTTCCCGGCATTTTCAGGTTCACATACATTTCCGGTTTATTGCATTTCCAACACACACTTTGTAAATTCGTCAAAGAAATGCTATCTAATTTATAAATTAATAGAATTTTACTTTCCCTGTGAAGATGAGTATTTGTTTTAAATGACGTGATTTTTATTTGAACATTTTTAAAGACATTTGTTCCAGTAAAATCGACGCAAATGAGACGAAATTTAAGTTCACTTCCAAACATAAAAAATCTTGTGTTATTCTGCAGACAGTGCAGTCGTGTTACCGCGGTTCTTAACTTCAAGCTCTGCAATAAAATAGAATGAAAATTTAACCACTGTTTACAACATTCTGTAAGTGGAACTTGTCAAGTAAGATATTGTTATTTACAGTAAGTACAAAGCGGAAGACGTCAAGCACCGCAACGTCACTATTATCACGTGACAAAGTGCTAAGATAAGTATGTTATCCCGTAGTAGATCTGTATCTCGAAAACGCCGTATAGACCACTTTCATGTTTATTTCTTATCCCGACTTTGGCTCCGCTTTTATAACGTTTTCCACAAAGGGAAGTAACCTACTGACTCGACAGTCAGGTTTACGGTTCCATTGTAATAAGGGACAGCAGTAGATTTCGAATACATGGGTATCTATCACTGGACCAGGGGTAATATCACGATTGTCTTTAAATAAATTATTTCAAGCTATTCGGGTACTTACCACAGTGAAAATCGTAACCGTTGCCAGAGAAAATATTTACTGACCGTCCTTTCCCTCATGAGACCGAAAACCAGAATGACGGGTGTGAGCGAGTGACGTCCCTTTGAAAAACATGCTAAATTAGCAGTCATCCCGTAAATATGAAATTCGTCTATTTTGACATATCGCGCTTTCACCTGTTCTCGATAGTAACCAGTTCTCGATTGTTTTGTGCCTTTCAGTTTTGACATATAAAACGAATTCGAACATGATGTTTGTTTGTCAGAAATTTTCAAAAAGAACATCACCTCGTTCTGTGACAAAAAGAACATCCCCACCATCATGGATACGCAGCAAGGTGTTTATTATTGTCATGAATAAAATTTGCAGTTTTTGCCATGCTTTTCACTATTCCCAGTTTTCCTCAAACTTTGACGGGTTTTATTTCAAAAACAATTTACAGATATAAACAAATTTTGCCTTTCCTAAAGGTAATGGACCTGCAATTCATTCCCGAAAGTAAATCTATACTGATGAAGCCGTTGCAGAAAAAATATATGGAATGCCGTTACGCTCGTTTTTTATCAATTTCTATTCAACATTGTTCAATAAACATGATAAAGGGAGGATTTCAATTTGGGAAGTTATGTTGTTTGCCGGTTGTAATAGCCAACAATGATGCGTAATTTTGCATACATAAATCATCAAACGATGACAATACATGTAGATAAGGAAAGGACAAAAATTCCGAAAATAATTTATAAATTAATAAATGGATAATAAAAAATAAATACAAAAAAACAAAAAATAAATAAATGAAATAAAATGACGCAAAAAAGTATTTAAAAAAATTACAAGTAATAATTGAAAGCATAAAAATCTATACTGATGAAGCCGTTGCAGAAAAAATATATGGAATGCCGTTACAGTCGTTTCTTATCAATTTCTATTCAATAAAGGGAGGATTTCAATTTGGGAAGTTATGTTGTTTGCCGGTTGTAATAGCCAACAATGATGCATAATTTTGCATACATAAATCATCAAACGATGACAATAGATAAGGAAAGGACAAAAATTCCGAAAATAATTCACAAGGGGTCAAAGGGGCCTAAATTGCAAGTTTTCGAAATAAGTGAAATCTTTATTTTTCATCGGATTTCAATAGGATTTTTTTCTTTGGATTCCTCTTGATGTAAGCTGTCAGTAGTATGGCAGGGGATTTTGCATAGCTCTTACCGTTTTTGAGCTACAAGTGGTCAAAGGGGCCAAACTTGTAATTTTTCGGAATATTTGACATGTTTGAAATCCTTATTATTCATCGGATTTCGATCAGATTTTCTTCTTTGTATTCTTCTTGATATAAGCTTTCAGTAGTAAGTCAACAAATTTGGCATAGCTTTTCCCGTTTCTGAGCTTAAGGGGCCAAAATTGCAACTGATTCAAGCTCTTTATTGTGTCCATTTAATCACTGTATCAAGCTCTTTACTGTGTCCTCATTCATTTTGAATTACACTTGTTCAAATTTCAGTATTCAACATGCTGCAGTCGTAGCATGCTGTGCTCGGCATAGCCCTTTATTGACAAGTGCAACGGGCAACATCTAACTTACAAAAAGGCTAATAAATATCTTGAATTTACTGAACAAACAAAAAATTTAATGCCATAATACCTTAAGCTATCGAGAACAGGCAACACGAGGATACGCTATTCCATCAACCAAAGGGGTGCCATAATCATCCATATGGTATAATACCTTTTGACATGTTTAAACTTCGAAGCCAGAAAGGTTTTTTGATATTGCCTGCCTGAGAGGGATTACCATATGGAACTTTTTCCTATATTCCAAGTGAAAAGTTTGCAACATGCCAACAGACCCGTACACATGCAGAGAACTGGACTCTCAGTTACACATCGATAGTCAGAAGGTCCAATATTTGGGAGGTCTGACGGGACGATAGTCCGAAAATGACCCTACGTTAACCAAGATAGGAAAAAAGTCTTAACATTTTCGGTCAATCTCATTTAAACCATGCATATATGGTTGACAAAAGTAACCGTTCTGATAAAAAATATTTATAAATAAAAGTACAGAGTTGGATTTTTTTCTTGTTACTGTCAATAATAGGAATTAAATGAACCTACAACAAGTACAATACCACGATCTATTGAAAAGTTGTGGTGTTTTTTGTATGGTTTCAATACAAAATTTCGCATGTCAAGATTGCTTTTTTGGTTTTTTGGGACTAATTTTTCTTACTAAAAACAGTAAATTATTAAATTTTTTGTTTCTTATTATATTTCTTCCATCATGAAGATTTAGGAAAAGTAAAGATTTAAATGGTACTTTCTCAATTAAAACAATGAAATAAATTGAAAACTTGTCAAGATTTTTCATGATTCCTACGTTACTGCTACTTAAAATCTGTCTCGGAGTCAAACTGATTCTCGAAAGATAAAAGTTATACCCTAAATAGATACGTCTTCTAACAATATGATACAAAAAATCATGTATCAAGATTGGACTTTAACAATAAAAAAGTAATGTACTCATAAACACTGTAGTTTTTGAAGTTCCAAATAACAAAGGTTCCTACGTTACCTATGTTCTAGAAAAATTACATGAAGGGATCGGCCTAAAATGTTGGGTACTTATAAGAAACAAAACACTTATGAATTTCCACTACGTGGTTATGAAATGACTACAGTCGATCTCTGATGATACTTCCTTAACTATGAAAAAAATTCCTAAATGACCGATTTCTACGTTACCAAATGACACAAGTGGAAAAATAATTGTTAGAAATTCCAAGGAATTTAGTTTTGAAACAAAGTTGCATGGACTTCCATCATTTCCAAGACAAAGATGTGATGAAATACCATTTCTTGTGTAGATGTACCATCAGAAAAAATAAATGATTCCTACGTTACTCAATAAGCAATGCATATCTGAGGAATCACTTTTGTCAAAAACACTAGCAATTCATAAATTGTTTTTCATGTTTTCCCAAATTCTCTCATTTGCCAACCATGTCAAAACAATATAAGAGTATGAAGATATTATATCCTGGTATGATGATTCCTTCGTTACTGTGATACTAGTAACAATAACGCCAGCAAAATATATGTTAACATATGTTGCTGAAATCGTGGAATTTTTTATACGAACACTCGTACAAACCAAAATAACACATATCTAACATTATTTAACAAGGCTCAATTTTTGGACTTTCAACAATCCAAATGCATGGTTTAAATGAGATTCACTGTTTGTCAAAAGACATATGAGCATGATAAGAACTTCTGAAGGCTTTACTTGAAAGGCGCATACTAGTGGTTGCAAAAGAGATATATATCAGGCCAGTAGAACACAATTTGAAGGAGTCTAAAACTGTGCATCATTCTTGCGCATCTAACAAAAAATGGATTTCACTATCATGACTATGTGAATGTTGTCAAAATGATTTTCCTTGTCTAATGATAGCTAAATTTGATCAACATGCCACTTTTATCAATTGGGTAACCATGCAAAATATTGTACCTTTTCAACAAAATCCTTCCCTATTGAAAACATGCCACTTTTATCAATTGGGTAACCACGCAAAATATTGTACCTTGTCAACAAAATCCTTCCCTATTAAGGGGAGGAATTTGTATAAAAATAATAGGAAAAAATAAGTTTTTCGCCATTTATTAAAAAATTAGTTGGGTGACCCCCAAATTTTTTTCATGCAAATTGAAGGCAAGTATATTTAGCTAATTATTTACCGAAAAATTCTACCTTATGTAACTGAAATAAATTATAAAATTTTGAATGTGACAGATTTCACGCTTATCTGGCTGATGACCTCAAATTTTTATAAATTTTATTTTTTGTATGGTCTAATAAAAGGGTACAAGTCATGAATATACATGATATATCACAAAATTCTGTCTTACAGGTTTTAGACCCCCGTACCACCTTAATGTGGCTTTGTGTGTTGATTAGGTTACAGGCAATGAAGTATTAATCCACCTGTTACTCAAGGACCTTCAAATTTTGTTTGTAGCATCTTTCTTTTGAAGAAAGGAAATGGGGTAAATGTCAAGGAGATAACATCCCATGTCCAGGTTAAAATATCCTGAAACAAAGCATCTAGGGGTCACCATACGGTCTTCAACTAGTGAGGAACTTCACACCATATAGCAACCCCTAAATGGCCCCAAAAAGTTAAAATGTGAATAAATTAATGGAAACAAACCACATGCAATAACCCAAATATCAGGAAGCTAAAATTTTATAAGAAGACATGGACAAGCCAATGACCAACATTGATATTTCCTGACTTGGGACAGGTGCAAAAAGTGTGGTGGGGTTAAACTCGTTTTCTTGGATCCAAACTTAGTGAACATTGGTTCACTACGTATGATAAATTTGTGTTATAAATATGCACATAATAAACATAAACAAAAAACAAAATAAATGATATAAAAAAAAGGAAATGTTATCAACTGCAGTTCATAGCAATAAACTTGTTTTCTTTCGTCAAAACCAGCCATAAAGAAATTATGTGTTATTTGTAGCCATACTGGAAACTTTAGTTTAAGCATTTTTATGCCCCGCCCATGAATGTGGAAGGGACATATAGTGTTACCCTTGTCCGTCCTTCCGTCCGTCCGTCCGTCTGTATGTCCTGTTGAGTTCTGCGTTTAAGTCCATTTCTCAGAAACTGTAAGAGGTAGAACAATAGTAGTAGGCCAGTAGGTAGATATTTGATAGTACTACAGAGTTCACTAGGTAGTTTGACTCTGTGACCTACATTTCATGCTTGAGTGACTCTGGTTAA